>JAJGOT010000687.1:0-95000 GCA_022457155.1 Cladopsammia gracilis
GTCTAACTTTTAAGTCCGTTGGTGAAATCCTAAAGTATGACCATTCAAATGAAAGCTATTGAACAGTATTTTCCTGTGGTGCTGTTCGTGTGCTGTAAAGGATATTTCTAACTTCTGAGACTGGATGAAATGATTAAGTGTCACCATTCAAAAGAGATGATTATGATCGCCGGTACAACCGTTTATACATCTATGTTGAGATAGAGAAAATGGTACAAAAAACTCAATTGTATAATTGTAATATTTTCGCTCTGTTCTGAAGTGTCTTTATGCTTTTTAAAATATCTCCACTCACTGTTCAGTCGGAGTTTGTACTCATCAACTACATAAAGACACCTAATTCTCATGTCAAAAGACATTGTTAGCTATCGTTGGAGCGAAATCATTATTACCAAAATATATCTGAAGAAATTAAGGTTATATTTCAGCTGATATTTGAAATTGCATACAGTCTAAGTATTTCTTGAAGAAATATTCGGCCTCCACACCAAACGGTTTTTCTGCTTTAAACAAAGTATTTCACGGACTATTGATCTACACTACATGACACCATTGTTGACGTAATAGATCAACAACGAGTGCGAGGGTTTGATCGGGGCATCCAAACACCGAGAAGCAATGAAAGCACGAGGCCGCTTCGGCCGAGTGCTTTTATTGTTTGAAGGTGTTTGGATGCCCCGATCAAACCCGAAGCACGAGAGTCACGAGTTTTTGATCTGGCTTCTCAAATGAAACAATACAGAATTATTCAGTGTTAGTTTTTTTGGCTTTGTCCTTTTCAAATGTCGTCACATGCATAATTTTATTGAGCTTGTTGTGTTTCGCCATTTGGTATGAGACCATGTGCGAAACAGAAGCGTCTCGGTTTAGGGAGGCTAAAACGGTTGTCGAAGAAGAAAATTTAGTCGATAAAGCTATTCTCCCGTCAACGAAATATAAAAAACAGATTGGCAACATTCATTTTCTACGAATGGTAAACTTCTCGGACGGTTCAAGTTCCCGTTCTCTGAGATTCGAGAGGAATGTTTAAGGACTATGATTTACTCAAGATTATGTCACTTTCTGGTCGTATTGAAGAAACGGACGCATTGAGTTTGAATTATTGGCTTAGCAAATTTGTCATGGACGTGGCCAAAAAGTCGGGAGAGAGATATCCACCGAAGACTGCTTGTGGCATAATATGCGGTATTCGACGCTTTCTAGAAAAGACAAAAGGTGCTGAAGCATTAAATCCTCTTGAAAATGGCGACCGAAGGTGAGAAAAATGGTCCATTTTGTTTTTAAATTAAAATGTCGATGTCATGTTGAAGTTCCAGTTATAATACTCAGATTATTGTTTTGAAGGTTTACTCTGTTTCACCGAGCATTGGACGCGGAATCGAAAGATGGCACACGAGAGGGCTTACATTTGAAGACCAAGAAAGGAATGTAAGGTTCCGAATGTAATTATACATGGCAAAAAATTGGGTGACATTTGCCTCTAATTTTTTTAACTCGTCCCCAGACCCCCAATTTGGCCCTTAAAATCACTGTGAAAACGCCATTTTTTTTCGCCCATTTATGAATTACTTTTCGGAAATCCACACGCGGATTCCAGTAATTTGGTTATTATTCTACCTGGAAACGTTAAAATATTTTAATAAGTTTAAAAATAAGTCCCGTCATTTTGACCTTGAAGTGACCAGTGTCAAGTAAAGGCTTATATGAAGTCCAGCCGCGCGGTCATCGCTTTTAGCAGTATAACTCATTTTAATAGGCATAATGTCAACATCTGTACTCGGTTTTGAAGAGACTGGGATCTTGTGAACATTTTGGTGGGAAGTATGATTTAGTCGGAGCGAAAAAAATCCCGTCATGTTACCATTTTTTCAGTGCACTATGCTTTTGGCTTCTATTAGTCTATATCTATTCGCATGCTCTACTGTCAATGCATGGCCTGGCAATTTATGAATTACTTTTCGGAAATACACACTCGGATTCCAGTAGTATGGTTATTGTTATATTTAGAAACGTTAAAATATTTTAATAACTTTTAAAAAAAGTGCCGTCATTTTTACCTTGAAGTGAACAATTTCGTATAAAAGCTTGTATGGAGTTCGACCGCGCAGTCATCGCTTTAAGCGTTCTAACTCATTTTAACAGGCGCAATGTCAACATCCACACTCGGTTTTGGAAAGATTGGAATCTAGTAAACATTTCGGTGGGAAATTTGCTTTGGTTCGAGCGAAAAAACCTCCGTCATTTTGCACTTTTCAGCCGGAAAGATTTCTGTTTAACCCCAAACATTAGTTATGCATACCGTTCTTAAAACTAAAACAAAAGCCAAAACAATAGAAATCCAAAAGCAAAACAATAGCGCATACATACATAATTATGAGCAATAGTTCATTTTGGTAACGCGCACGCCCGGAGCAAATGTCTCGTCTGAGGGATCAATATTTTGGAATGAATTGAGTGGAATAACATGTATTGTTGCAAAACTCATTAATATGCAAGTGTTTGATTTAAGATCAAACACGGTTTTGAACTGAAATCAAAACCCTTAAGATCTTGAACTGGTGTTTCATTGGGTATCAAGACTCATCCACCTGATCCAAATGGACGTCATTTATTAGCTGGTCACTTTATGAATTATTAATGAGTTTGAGAATCTGGGAGTCAAAGGATTAAGCAAAGTAATCTATTTCATAACACTCTTATTCATGCTCAGTTGAGATAAGATATGGGGATAATATTGCTCAGCGGTCTAAGCCAAGCTGTTCCAGCTTGGCTTAGGGTAGCAGTGTTTTATGACCCACGCGAATTTTCGGTCAGGGTGGGTGGGTGGGTCGATCCTTCCTTCACTGCTCCGCTGGCTGAAAACTAAGCACGAAAGGAGTGTTATTCTGCTTGAACTCAGTATTTATAGTCTTACAACACCCTTGTGCACATGCCTGCATGCACTGAGTTGCTAGGAATGTGTTATTTTCACGTGTCTCATTTTCGCATATCATTGCGAGTGTTATGAATAGTTATCTATTTAATAACACTCTTATTCATGCTCAGTTGAGATAAGATATGAGGATAATATTGCTCAGCGCCGCCCAAGCCATACTGTCCATCTTTATCAGTTCATAAACTCTACAATGACTCCCATATACTTCAATTCTTACTTACAACAAACCTCAATTCGATAAATCAAATACCCCAACCCTTACAATCTCCCAAACCTACCCCAAACTATAAAAAAGCGAATAGGTTGCATCCGTGGCTACTGAAACTTGAATATGACGTTCATCACGCTACGGTATTGGGCTATCCCAATGTTCAAGAAACATCCAGTAGCAGATCTCTTCTTGTAGGGCGACACGCAACAGAATCGACTTCGGAGAACGTAAGCTTTTTGAGAAGGCTGCATTTATTTCTCTTGTAAATAACCTTGTCGCTGGCACAGCTCTAGAGAGGGAGCCACATTTCCCTGCAAGGCGTTGTAAGGTTTTAACGTAGAAATAGGAGGACTCAAGTGTCTCTCGGACAAGTGCGATGAATTTGCATTTCTTCTTTGGAATTAAATGAAAAACTTCTCTTGATGTGTCTGCCAAGAAACCAAAGGATAGAACAATTTTCACTAGGATCAAAATAGATTTTTACAAACCAAGAGAATATCCTAGTCTCACCAAGTAGTAGGTTACCAAGACAAATTGTTGATTTGGCGGCTACAAAATTGCGTTCATCTGCCGTGCCCAAGGTACCGTATTCCCCTTCATTCAACGAGACCTGAAGCTGGCCATTGTGTCGATTGTCAATATATAGGAGACAAGGAATACCAATTGGACGGAAAAAAACCAGTCGTTAGACAGCCTGTCGTGTGATAAATAAATGGGGAGATCTTCGAACCAAAGGGAAAAGTATTATACGTAAAAACCAGCCACCCCCGCATTGGATTCCACAGAAAGCTTGGCTACTCTCCGTTAGAAGGAATGTGATCGTACCCGGACTTATCATCTAACAGGGCAAATCATTTAGAGTATCCAGGGAGAAAGGTTTATCTTTCATCCAGAGATTTAAATAACGTGCATCATGACAGAGGTGAGACTTTGATGGCTCTTTGGTCAATGGCAAAACAATATGAGGCGGTTCCACCCCTCCCCCCAACTCTCTCTAACAAGGAAATTGCCCTAGTCACCAGACGATCAATAAGTGATTTTGGACAAAACTGACAAAAGGCTTGCATGACATGTTATTTCTGAACGTTCCTTTGGGTGGGCGGTGAGAATCGTAGTGCTCGCCCTTGAATGAACCGGTAAGATGTTGGAAATATGGGAAAATGGAAACTTTATCCCTGATCCAACCCAAACATCAGCATCAGTCGCCACAGGGCATTGTTTCGAAATTTTCCCCAAAACGGGAAGTGAGCGTTTAGTCCGCCAGCTCTAACATGATTAGGATCTCGAAAAACTAACCCTTGGACGTCTCCACTTATCTCGCCACGCTCCACCATGTAACCTTATGTTCCAACCCGCGTGCTGTCATGTTGCTGCCGACTGTTATGGGGTTCCCCCTGAAATTCACCCATTGTATAGCATTCGTACAAATTGTCCACGAGTAATAGCTGTATCAAGCTCTTTATCAAGCTCCCAAGCCCATGATATAATTCCCAAAAGAAATCGTGAAAACACGAAAGGTATTACTCACAAGGGAGAAGCCCCAACATAGTCAGCAGAGAGATGACAGCTCCGACCCAGTAATCCTGGGAGGGCAACTAGAGACCTGTTTTCAAAGCCATCAAAACTCTGAGACCATCGAGCTAATTATTAAAGGAAAAGAACATCACTCGCACAAAAACACATTCAATTCAAGATGCGTTTATTAACCAAATCAGACAGCATATAGAAAACTATTTTAGTAACACTTCGACCATGGCAATGTGCACTTGTTACTTTTGGTTGGTTCAGATGTCCCTTTTTTTTTGCCTCTATAGCCAGATCTCTTTTCCTGACATTACAATCCATTTTAAAGTGGCCTTGTTTACCACAATATAAAACAACCCGCGAGCCGCCACGGATTTATCGAAAAATTCCCGGAATTGCGCCCCCGATTTTCCCTTTACTAAGGCGAGATAGCAGCCCCGTCACGGCTCTTTTGGCGATAATGTTTTTCACTTTTGCTACAGAATCAAAATTTCCCGTGATCCTTATCGCTCAAAAGGCGAAGGACGAGGCCTTTAAGCTGGTCGTGGGGCATATCGATCTTGCCACGCACCGTCCGATAAACCAGGCGGTAGAAATTCTGCCTCTCATGCTTCGTTTGCTGGGCAGTGTGTTGCAAATACGCGAGCATCTCCAACGCCTCATATTTATTAAAGCGGGACAATGGACAACTCACAATGTCTTTCATGGAACTTTCTACAGATGACTTAGTCAAAGTTTTCATCGTCTGGTTAAGTTTTGTAATTTCGCCTTTAATCGATCTCTGGAGCAGGAGAAAAAGAGGCGGTTAAAGTCAACGTACACACCTTGACTCAACACAATTCATATTATATCACAAATTCATAATTTGGTGAAAGTTCATTCCCCATGAGAAATTCACTCCTATGACCACACACGGCATATATATATTTCGCAACATGGAATCGATACCTGATGAAAACTCACCCACGTGACTCCACACGGCGTGTACATATTCCGTTACATAGAATATGCCAGGCGAAAACTCACCCCGTGACTACACACGGAGTATATACAATCCGAAAAGGAATATAACTGGTGAAAACTCACCCCCGTGACTACACACGGCGTATACATATTCCGTAAAGGTATATATCTGGTGAAAAACTCACCCCCGTGACTACACACGGCGTATACATATCCCGCAAAGGAAAATAACTGGTGAAAACTCACCCCTGTGACTACACATGGCGTATACATATTCCGTAAAGGAACATAACATAACCAGCCACACCCCCCACGGAACATGTATACGCTGAGACTACACACGGCGCATACATACTCCGTAGAGGAAAACAACTGGCGAAAAACTCACCCCCGTGACTACACACGGTGTATACATATCTCGCAAAGGAATATATCTGGTGAAAAACTCACCCCCGTGACTACACATAGCGTATACATATTCCGTAAAGGAACATAACTGGTGAGTCCCTCACCAGCCACACCCCCACGGAACATGTATACGCCGTGACTACACACGGCGCATACATACTCCGTAGAGGAATACAACTGGCGAAAAACTCATCCCCGTGACTGCACACGACGTATACATATTCCGTTAAGGAATATAACTGGTGAAAAACTCACCCCCGTGACTACACACGGTGTATACATCTTCCATAAAACAATATACCTGGTGAAAAACCCACCCACGGACTGGTAAACGGCGAGTACATACGAAATTGCAGAACTAAACGAGCTTAATAGCTGTTGACAGTCGTTTGGGTGTAAGATACAGCGGCAAAACCACAAAGGCGTAAAATTGAAAAACAACAGGAAACTACACACCCACATGAGACCCAAATACCGACACCATGTAAGCCACGTGTAAACGAATAAACAGCGGACAAACCCTACCACGTGTTGGGAAAAGGGTAGCGACCAAAACCCCACTAAAAGTGAAAACGAAAGAAAACTAAATTCCACCCCGGCAAATAAATATTCGGAGTGAAAGAAAAATGCAAATCTGCTACAAAGGGGCAAAAATAATATCCCCGTGCACCTGATAAACAAGAATGCCGCCGTAACAGCGAAGCAGAAACCCATGGGAAAAGGCATCATAACACGCCCACGACAGATTCTGAAAATTCTGGCTACGCAAAATTAAACTTACCACCACACCGAAGAAATTAACCTGACCCTAAAGCATGCGCCCAAAGTAGTGAAACACAAAAACCCAAGAAGAACTGAGAAAATTACCGAAGTTAACTACAAGTTCATTCTGTGCTTCGTTGGTGTTGTTCTGAGCGGGATGCGGAGCAGGCGCCGCTTCCCTTGCTGCTTGTACTGGAGGGTTTCCAACTGGTGGAGCTCGGACCCGGTTCCCAGGGTTTGCCAAATGTTGTGGAAATTGTACTTCGGGCGCTTCAGCCATGAGATAGAAAGAAAATTCGCGTGGGTCAAAAAACGTAAAAAGAGATCCTTCCTTCACTGCTCCGCTGGCTGAAACCTAAGCACGAAAGGAGTGTCATTCTGCTTGAACTCAGTATTTATAGCCTTACAACATCCTTGTGCACATGCCTGCATGCACTGAGTTTCTAGGAATGTGTTATTTTCACGTGTCTCATTTTCGCATATCATACGAGTGTTATCAATAGTATTTCACGGACTATTGATCACTAATAGCGGAGCTCTCGCGGGCCAAAGGCCCGCTCGCGGAGCCCCATACTCATAGAACCTGTGCCCGTCATTTTGCACGGTCATGGCTAGTGGAATGGTTCGCGAGGCTTCATAAACAAATTGGAACAACTGCAAAGTAGTTTAAAATAACGTGAATCCTTTTTTCAATTGACGTTTTCCTAGGCGTTGCCGTCGCCGTTGCTTAAGCTCCCAAATGTCACGTCAGCTCGGTAAACACTTTGATGTTTTGCTGTGTTTTGCGGAGAAAACCGTTTCAATCTACAGTCGTTATTTCCCTGCATTTTTTCGCGGTTTGCTACTAAAGACAGGAATACTAATTAAGGGATACTCAGAAGCCGCTATAGTGGGAAAAGAAGAGCTTTCAGGGATAAAATCTTGCTTCGAGGAACTTCACATGTTTTTATCAATGCGGGAGCAATGCGGGGGAAATGTTTCTCACTTCGGATTTCAGAACTGAAGAAGCGGCGATGTAAATAATTTCCAGCAGTCGAGGGACTTAAAGGTAAAACAAATTACATTTTTCGATGGGAATTTATGTTGATATCAATCTGTGATTGACTTTTTCTTTGTGTTCTCGTTAGTTATGGAGAATTGTTTATAAAACGTGCTCAAATTCAGTCGTTTCATAATTTCTTTCATCGAAGACAGCTCGGCCTCGATGCGCTATTAATGGTTCGCGTTTTGCTTTTAAACATAAACTTATGGAGATTTGAATAAAATTTTTCGAAAGAAGATTGTGTTGTCCATTTTTATGTGTTTGTTCATTCATTACATAGGTTGAAAAGCGATTTTATGTAAACAAATACAAGACTTGGATTTTATAGTTCTAACTTCACTCTCGTCGTCTTTTGATATGCAAATATATTTGTGTATTTTTTGCAATTTTGATATCCAAATCAGTTTCTCGGGCAATTTTTGATACGCAACAAGTGTATTTTACTCGGAAATTTGTTTTTGTTTTTGTTTACTTTTGTACGGTCTAAATGTACTATACAGACGGTCGCGTAATACTGTTTTTGAGAATTGCAAAAATTGAAAAAATAGCCTGGTCGTCAATCTTAATTCTTGTGCTTCCGACCTTTCACCTTAGTTAAGTTTGTCATCGGATTTCTGTTCAGAGAGCTACGTTGTTAGGCTGAGCCTATCTTTATATATTAAGTTTATTTTGTTAATCTTATTTACTGTATAGAAACGCGCGTTGTTGTACTTACATAAAGATCATTTAATTTAAGCAAAACAAATATCATCCATTACGGATAGCAATAAAATGTATTATAATATGACCGTACGGCCCCGCTGACGCAATCCCACAGAAAATAGAATCGCAAGGTGACGTGACCGGGGCCGGACGGGTTCACGTGAGCCGGTCCGGAAAAAGCCGTCCGGCCCCGCTCGAGTTCAAGCGACCTCGCACTGCACGACTATTCTTGTACTTTCTAGTCCTATTATAAAATACTTATTGACTGAGTTAGGTCGGGCCGGACGGGAAAATATTTGGCTCGAGGTCATTGCGTACGGACCGAGCGCCGCCCTCCCACTCAGTCAATAAGTGCATAATATTTCATTTCAGAATTTAAAATCCACATGTGTTTTAGCCGATCGACGAAGTTTTTACCCTACTTTGTTTCTTATGGTGGTTTTGAAAGTATTGCATCGATGAAAAAGGAGTTTTATGAACTGATGGGCGATTATCAATTTCAATAAGTACAAAAAAATCGTTTTTGTGTTACTAGAAGTTGTTTGCTCTAAAGCATTATGTAACCAGCTGGTGCATCAGTAATGTTCAGTGTATTTTAACTTTCTAAAAATGTTTCACAATTCCACGGGCTGATAACTGGCAGTTTGTATTGTTATTAAAAGTTGTCATTATTCATTCAAGTGACCGCTTGGGGACATCGTGAGATACTTCACAAAAGCACGACGCCTATACCTATTTCTGTGGCAAAATTATCAGTGTTTTACAACAAGCCATAACCAAACTTGGGCATACTTCTGAGCGTATTCGATAGTGGTCCGAGTGGCGGATCAATTTAGGCCCCGTTCACACATACGCGTTTTCGTCTTCCGTCCACACCTAAACGATAAAAAACGCACCGAAAACGGAGAATTAAAAAAAAGGCTAACCAAATTGGAGATTTTTGAAAACAGAGAAGTGTACACCTGAAAATGGAGACGTTGACGTCACGAGGTCAAATTCAGTCCACTGCGCACTACAATATTGAACATGGAAGACATTCGCTTCAATTTTGCATCTCTCTCTGCGTTTTCAAACGAAAATGGATACGTGTGGACGGGCAAAAACGATTCAACAACGCTGTGTGAGGATGGATATATTTTTAAAAACGCAGAAAAAATATGCGTTTTCAATTGAAAACGCATACGTATGGACGGGGCCTTACACGAGTGAATATTTGCCCTCTTACTGGAAGTGTAAATTGTAGAGTGAAGAGTTTTTTTTTTCAGTTGTTTGATGGCAACCAAAGTTACAAATATATCAAAACATGTTGAGTAATGCATGGCTTAGCTACACGCATTTGATAGTAGTCCGAGTGAGTAACGTACGCAAGCGAATATTTGACCATCTAATAATAATAATAATAATAATAATAATAATAATAATCTTTATACAGGGAGCTCACTTCACTATTGTAGTGGTATTCTGCGAGGCCCTGTTAAATAAAAATGGTTAAAAACTAAGTTAAAAATATTAAGAAATTACAAAATTACGCTAAGAATTATATATAATACACTAAAAACTATAAACACATGTAAGTTGTAAAAATCTTAGTAAAAAGGTGATTCTTATGGCTAATTATATTTAAAAGAATACATATAGTTTTTGACTTTTTGCTTTAAAAGTAGAATGGAATTAGTTTCTTTAAAAGATAAGTCCAAAAACCTGTTGAAGTATTCTTTATTTCTTTTTATTCACAGGTTGTTGACTAACAAAGAAGTTTATAAATTGTAGAGTGAAATGTTTTTTTTTTCTGTTGTTTGATGGGAACCAAAGCTACCAATATATCAACAAATGTTGAGTGATGCATGGCCAAGCTACGCGCATTTGATAGTGGCCCGAGTAAGTAATTCACGCGAGCGAATGTTTGCCCACATGTTGGAAGTATTTTTTTTTCTGTTCATTCACGGGTTGTTGACTGACAAAGGAGTTTATAAATTGTATAGAGAAGTGTTTTTTTTTCACTTGTTTGATGGGAACCAATGTTACCAGATCATACCAATATATCAACAAATGTTGAACAATGACAAAAGCGTATTTGTGTTTGAAGTGTTTTTCTGTTTTAGCAACTGACAAAAACATTCCGCAAATGTTTGCATAAGAGCTTACAAATGCAAAGGCAACTTATATGAAGACAAGTACGAGTTTTCACGTAACAGACGTTTTTGGGAAAAACATTTGTTATAGTGGAGAGTGACTTTAAAATCGAGCTCAATATTTTACGATTTTAGTACTAGTTTACGCCTTGACACTGATCAGGGGTAAATAGGGTTAATTTTAGAAAGACACCATTTTTGTTTTTAGCCTGGTATGACGACATGACGGCGAGATCACGCAAATGTAAAACACAGCATATACTGATATTTTTTTTAATGACACTAGTATAAACAACATAAAATATTTTTGAACGATATAATGGGAACATTCAATAATGACTCAACCATAAACACATCAGGAAAAACTGATCCTTTTATTATGAGGGCTATGCAAATGAACTTAAGATGTTGCTATGTCGCTAGTGTGAACTAAGCCTAATTATATTCACGCGAGGGACGTTGCTAACTTAATTGAAAACCCCACTCGAAGTAACTCGAACTTTTAAGATGGCTCGTAAGGGTTTCTTGCTTTCAAAAGCGTGTCTAAAATGGTGAAATATTTAAAAATGACGCAACTGATCGTATGGACAACTCTTGGATATCTATACGACGCTATTATCAGGCAATACTTTGACTACTTTTAGTGTGCTTATGACATCATAGCCATTACCATGGCAACAGTGCAGCTCTCTGAAAAGGGCCTCTAAAACTAAGTTTTCGCTAATTATCTTTTAAACTAATTCGATGACCTTCTTGTTATTCTTTCATTTTAGAAAGCACCACTAATTTTCTTTTCTTTTTAGCGCTATGACAAAAATCTATCTAGTGGAAATCGAGTTATTTCCAATATAAATCCACATTAGGGCCATTTATACGGGAGAAAATAAGACGCGTCTTATCTAAGACGCGACTTAAATAAGATGCGAAGTGTACCATTTATAAGTTTGCGTCCAACATAAGACGTGAAGATCACGTATAAATGGTTCGCGTCTTATTTTTGATACGGCGCACCTGTTGTTCACGTCTTATTTAGGACGCGAAAGCATATATACGAGGAAGTTCATGTCTTATTTAAGACGCGGACAAAATAAGAACAGCTGAAAACCCTGTTCTAAGATAAGACGCGTCTTATTTAAGTTGCGTCTTAGATAACACGCGTCTTATTTTCTGTCGTATAAATGGCCCTATTATCATCTACAAGTAAATTTATTAGTCCTATTTGCATAACAGTGGTGTTTTCGGAGCAGTGAAGCGATGTTTAAAGCAATATATTGTAAGTTTGTTGCACTACACTGCACGCTTTTAACCGCAAAACTGCAAAAGCTCTCAACCGTTTCAAGTTGGACGAGTTAATGATCTTTTGTTTATGGCGGAGCTTTTACTTCTGCTTTGCAGCAATGACCAGTTCATAAAAATTGTTCTAAAATTTAATTTTTTTCGTTCAAATTGTCGATGAAAAATAAATGATCGATGAGGCATGTTTCAACAGTATATATGTTGTGGCTTATTCTTGCTGTTCTTCAGCAAGTGATTCGAGTTGAGAGTAGAAGCTCGCAAACGTTCCGTGACCAACAGATGACACGATCGCACAGGGAAGAAAACGCAGAAGGGAACGAAGAGAACAGAGCGGTGATTGATGCCTTGATGAAAAGAAAGATGCATCTGGAAGAAGAATATTCGTGCAACTGTAGCTATTACTGTCTTGATCCTAACAGCTCGGAACTTGACGTAAGTTTAATTGTTTTAATTCTTTTAATAACTTCGAGCGGCCACGAAAATTGAACAACTTTGGAATGACTATATTCCCTCAAAAGCAAACCAGATGCAACAATACCTCTAATTCTATTCGGGAGTTGACTACAGCAATACAGTCAGTCAGAAAGAAGGTTATCTTATATTTTAAGTTAGAATATCCAATTTTATGCTCATATTTACCTTGTTCAATAAGTTTTTTTTTTTGGAATGGATTATTCGGGTATTTTAGCAAAAGGAAGAGACACCACAAAGGCGACTGTGTTGCGGCCCCTTCATCGTGCCTGCTAATTCCGAAAGTAGTGGCCTCCGGTCCGTTACGTTTGGAATTCTAAGGTATCATAAAATCCATTTTAACAGCTAATTCTCGGTTTAATCTTATGTAGTTTTAACTATTGAGCTTTTGGGTGAAATTATAGAGTGTGTCCATACATTTAAATCTCCCGATCTCCTCCGCGGCTTAATTTATTGTCGGGTTTATTTTGCTAAACGCTGAAGGTAATTCTTTAACTTCTTAGTTTGCAAGATACTAAAGTCATGTAAAGTGTGAGCAATACTTTCCTAAGGTACTGTTTTATATTATAGAAAAATTCATTGCCTGACGAGTGAATTCCACGTTAAATTTCACGCGAAAAACCGATATCGCCCGAATCGCTTGGAGGAAGCGAACTATACCCTAGCGGCGGTAGCAAGGTTTCAAAATTAACGTTACTTTCATGTGGTAGCCGTTATATTTGGAGGGCCGTTGTACGTTCGGAATTCTACGGTACCTGAAGCTTGAACCACGGTCTTATCTTTGCTTGAATATGTATGTATAACAATTTTTTGTTTCAAGATCGCGAAAAACGATCAATGTTACTAATATCAAGCTTAAATCAATCAATGCCGAAAATTCGGACAGATTCAAACACTTTGAAAGGCCGAGCGCACGAGAGACGAAGAGAGCACACGAGAGTAACAAAAGCGAGAGTTTGAATTCTCATTGATTCTCATGAATATTCGACAAGATTCAAACTAGAGCGCACAAGAATCGTTGAAAGCACACTACGGGTTGGCAGAAAAAAATGAGACATTGAACTGTCAGGTTTCGATTCTTTGAGCAGATTCAAACTCTTTGACAGCAGCGCGAGAGAGTTAATGACAGCGCGCGAGAGTTAAAAAATGACAATGCGCGAAAGTCAATGACCGTGGGCAAGAGTTAATGACAACACGCGAGAGTTAATGACAACGCGTGAAAGTCAATGACATTGTGCGTGAGGTTAATGACAGCGCGCCAGAGTTAATGACAGAGTGCAAGATAGTTAATGACAGCGCGCAAGAGTTAATGACAGAGTGCAAGATAGTTAATGACAGCGCGCAAGAGTTAATGACAGCGCGCGAGAGTTAATGACAGTGCTTTTATCAGCCACCCACTCCCGTTAAGAAAACTCATAGAAAGGAATAGGAGACCGTACACAGGCATGATGCACGACTGTTGCTCTCTTATGACCTGATATTTTAAAGTAGCCTCAGTTCCTCTGTTAACTATATTTCCACAGAAGATAATCTGGATAGAGAACAACCCAATTTTCTGCAAGGAAACATCGCGGATGGACTTCGAAAACAAGCCCTATATGGCTTTCTGTTTCTTTAACTGTTGTCGTAAATGCAACGTGGAGTATCACAAATGTGTTGTAAAAAATGTAACAGAGTATTGCTTGAAGAAAACGTATGAATGCGCTGGTCATTGCGTCAAGGAAAGCTTACTGGAGATAAAGATAAAAGGATGGTGAGGTATTTTATTGAAATAACTCACGCCCTGCGTGACGTCTCGCGCGGACAAACACTCCCTGTTGCAGATCACAGATAAACTCTTGCTAAAGAAAAAATATATAACAGTCAAGAAGACGAAAATGTTTTGCTGTTATGGACACTCTGTTATTTTATTTCTTATTCAGTTTGCTTACAACATTAATTAATATCAATCAAAATGCTTAAATTATTGTTACGTCGAAACATTACACCATAGCCGTTATGTGCACATATAAGATATAATATTAACCTTAAAAATGACTTGATTTAGGCCCCGTCCACACTTATGCGTTTTCGTTGAAAAACGCATACTTTTTTATCCGTTTTCACCGATCGTCCACACTAAAACGATAAAAACGGGGATGTTTATCCATGAAAACGGAGGTTTTTTAAAACGCTTTTCAGAGTGCAGACTTTGGAAAACGCAGGTTTATCGTTTTAGTGTGGACGGCAAAAACGGAGCTTTCCAAAAACGCTTAGGTCACAACTAGTAAAGTGTAGTATCGATGACGCTATTGGAGCACGCGTATTGAACAGAAAAGCGTCCGAGCAGAGCCTGATGATGAAAACACATCTTTGGATCATCGTTTTTCAGCTCCTAGTGTGGACTCAAATCTTTTTATCCGTTTTCGGGGAACCAAAAACGGAGGTTTGCAAAAACGCATTAGTATGGACGGGGCCTTATTTTCATATGCACAGCATTGCATGGCGATGGGTGCACAGGAAATAACTAAGAACTAAATAAATAAATAAATAAATAAATAAATAAATAAATAAATAAATAAATAAATAAATAAAAATCCATTGCATCTTATCTGTTGTTGTATTTTTATATGCTTTATACTTTATTTTATTTGCTGCAGAAGGCTAAAAATACGATTATTTTTTCATTTTCTTAATTACGTTATTGGTACGAAGCAGAAAACGTCTTCTAAATTGAGATTATTCACTGGGCGGCGATGTTGTTTTGAAAGCGGTTAATAATTGTATATACTCCACAAGGTCTGACCTTAGTTGACTGGGTGGAGGGAAGGAGCCGGAATGGGGAGGGGTTGGTGAGAAATTAGGACAAGCCCGTGAGAGGGGGGAGGGGAGGAGGAGGGGGAAAGGAACTCGAACCCATCATAACACTAAATAATCCGGCAGTGCCGGATCTAAACTCCATTATAAGGAGGGTGGGGTGGGTCCCCAGGCCCCCCCCCCCCCCTGGATCCGAATTGTTTGTGGATTGTTCTTCAATGTGACTGTGAATATTGTTTGCTTTTTGGTTACCTAAAGTTCTTCATATTTTATTGAACTTTTGCTAGAAACCAACCTTTTCAAAAATATTACCGACCTCTCGGAGTTCATTCTTGCCAGTAGCTTTTCTTTATCCCCCGGCTCGAAACATTGGTTTTCCCTCCAAGTGGTAAATATTGGTTTTCTGCAATTTTCTGCAATATTACGTAAAGGTAGGGGGGGGGGAGGGTAAATGTAGGCAAAGTCTTTTACTTGATGATTGTCTTTATTCCCTGCTTGGCAATGAGTCAATGCTTTAATAAGAATTCTGATTGCTGATCATTATTTGAACAAATGGTAACTAGAGAGTCTAGAAATGAGAATGAGTAATGAGAAGAAATAAAAAAGAAGAAAATACAAAGGAAAAAAAGGAGACAACAAATGCATAATGAAGCGTAACATCAGAAGATACAATAAAGATGTTGTTTTCAAACTTGTTTATTTCTAGTTTACACTGAAGACGTTCAAGGTCGTCAGATCGTGTAAAACCAGAGTGTAAAGCGAGACTATTTCTACAAATAAAACACAATATGCTCACATTTACGGAACGCTACATTGCTGTACGTGCGTTTCGCGTGCATGAACGTGTTCGGCACTTTAAGTTAATAAAAGTGTTCATTTGCTTTTAACAAGCAAAGGCAGCTCTTTGTACGAATAGTGGTCGATGCAATTGCACATACACTTGTAGGCACCACGAATGCAAAAGCCGTAGTTGTTTCCCTTCAGGCACTGGTAGAAAAATGCGTTGCATTCGCGACAGCAATCGAAGGTTGGTTTGCAGAGGTATTTCTTACTGTAGAAAAAACGACTTGATGCATCTCGGCAAATTATTGGGAAATTTTCGTAGCTGAGGTACTTGTCTTTGTCCTAAAAAGAAGAGAAAAAGATTTATTACTTTTAGAATGTTCTTAAACCAGCGAAAAGTTTAGTCAAACATTCATGATCAGCTGCGTCAAACTAGTCTGTGAAATATGCCGGTCAGATGACTTCAAATAATCTGTGCATGAATTAGCGAAGTGTAACGAAAGCTATTGACCATACAGTATTTTCCCGTGAAGGTCCTTTTCTATTCAATAAATTGTGAAGAAATTATAGTTTGATAATAACAAACAGAATTAATGCTTACTAAGTTTCAATTAAGTCGGTCTTCTCTTTTCTTTATTTTATGTCTGTTATTCATTTGTCGAGGAGAATGGATATATTCTGTAGACATTGGAGGTACTTATTGTTATAAGCATACATTCAAAGCATTTTTTGTAGTTTTGAGAAATTTACCTTGCCTCGTTGATATATTCAGTAAATCTGCTTAAAGCAGCTATGGGGATATAGACGTTTGGGGGCCAAACTGCCACCAGTTAAAACTAAAGACTAGTGCTTTTGACAGACATGGAATACTTATAGAACACTAATAGGAAGATGTCAAGTGAATTTTCCGGAAGAGAGAATGAACCATGACCAGAGTTTTAGCGAGTTTTTTCAAGACACAAGCGATAAACTTGAAACAATTGGCCCAATGTTTTTCAAGTAGCAATCCACTTCTTTCTTTCACTTCTAAAGCGCCATTGAGCCCACGGAAATGGCGCTATATAAATTCTTGCATTATTATTCCATAACAAATTGACTCAGCAATATTGCTGGAGATGACACTGGCCCTGGTCAAGTGGCAACAAGCCACCTTAGATCCCAAGGACTCTTTAAAGGATTCTTGCAGTCCCTAACAAAACCGTCTTTTGGATAGTTACTGATCTTGTCCGCACACCAATCTGTTCCAGGTTGCCTCCCATTATTATTATTATTATTATTATTATTATTATTATTATTATTATTATTATTATTATTATTATTATTATTATTTCCTGGCCATCTGCAGTCCGAGACACTTATGTTCTACTCTGAAAGCACTAGTAGAATAATTTCAAACAAAACGGCACCTTTATTGTTGGGTTTTCACTGTTATAAATTTCACAGGAACACTTAAAATGGTGGCACAGCCCTTTAAAATTCATGTGGTCTTACCTCGTCTTTAAATGGAACTTGGCCATGTTGAACCTTCTTGCACTCGCCCTCGCAATCGCAGTCGTGGGGGTTTGCGATAACCGGTACTTTCACTTTTAGTGCAGCAGGCTGGGCAGTCACGGGTACGGGTGGGGGATTCGACTGTGCATCTGCCGGGACAGCAAAAGTGGAAATAGCCACTACAACGAAACAAGCAGCAAGGTACGACTTCATGTTGGCGAGAAATGGAACGCGATGAATGAATGCCTCGTTCGCTCAAAAAGGCGTCCTCGCACTGACTGAGTGAGCATTGGGTGTGTAGAAAGCTTTTATATCAAGAAAGCGGAAAACAGAATGGTCCACTGCTTGGATACTGTGTTTTGATTCGTTGCCTTGAGAATTGTGATTAGCTGATTCAATAGTGCATGGCATTGATGGCGTTCAGTTATTATTAAAAATACATTACACCTACAGCCGTGAGGTGGAAAATGCGATACATTATTTCTTTTTGATTGTTTGTTTCTGATTGTGACAAAGTTTTTGGTGTGATTTGGCATGTTTTGAAAGTAAAATGTGAAAAATAGAGCTCTATTACCGTCAAAAAAAAACTTTTTATGCATTGGAATTTTTTCCTGTTTATTCCAGGGCTACCCATCTGTGAATGTGGTACGTTTGTGAGGGCTGGGTTATACAACAGTTCATCATTTAAAGACACTTACCATTCAAAGCAACAGAACCGTTAATTTTTCCACAGAATTGCTGGAGTCAATACAAAGCAATGGTTTTGTGTGTGTGTGTGTCTCCCTATTACTGTTCTACATCGTGATACTTACATTTGACCATAAACTAGGACACTTTCGTTACAATTTATTCATTATTTGTTTCATTGACGCCGGAAACTGACTGGATTAAAAGAGAAAAAATATTTTTGCTGCATCGTGAGGTGTTGGCCCACTTTCAAAGCCTCCTTCATGCAAATGTTTTCAATATCGGCCTACTGATGCCAAAAAAATTATTAAGCTCAAATGAAAGTAATTATTTAAATTGTGCATAGGAATTTTTTCCCTGTTTTTGTTTTAGGAAATGGGGGTTGGCCTTCTGAAGGGGCTTTTTATTTGTTCTCAATTTGTTTGGCGGCCAAACACACACACGTTCACGCACGTTCTATTGATAAACAATGCCGTGTGTAAATGGAAGTTACCAAACCGTTAATTTTTCCGTGTTCCTAAATATAATTGCCTTCGTCGAGAACTTGCACTTGAATAATTGTTTTAATAAGTGCGTCAACTACCCACCGCAATACTCAAATCATTTTAAAGTTATATTGACCCGTTAACTTTCCGCATAAGATGTTGAATTTGACTTTGGAATCAGTCTTACAATTCTGCGATCAACATACTAATAATAAGACCCTATCTTATTATTTAGTTATTACCTATATCGAATCTCCGTGATGTCTAATTGCTTTAAAACACGTTCGAAACTTTCACGGTTTTTAACTTCAAGTTATTTAATTCTACTTAATGTTATTTTCATTAGGATATATTGCGGACGGAAAATAATAACGCATTATCAATGTAATTGTTCAAATACAATTAAATTCTCGACAAAGGCAATTATATTTAAGAAAAACGAAAAAATTAACGGTTTGGTAGCTTCCATTTTGACTTTGGAAGCAATCTTGTATTTCTGCGGTCAAAATAATAATAAGATCCTATCTCGTTATTTAGTTATTAAGTATATTGAATCTGCAAGAGGTGTAATTGTTTTAAAAACACACGTTCGAAAACTACTATGGTTTTTAATTTCTGGTTATTTAATTCTACTTATATGTTTTCGTAATAATTGTGAAAACTTGTGAATAACTTGTGTAGATTGTGAATAACTTGTGTGCTGCGTAAGTTCAACTTGTAAAAATTGAAATGGCTAGTCTGACAACTGTTGTTTCGTCGCTGCCAAGCGACTCTTCAGAGACCTCCTGATATCTGGCAAACTCGTTGAGCATCTCGCTCAAAGTCCCGTTCGCAATCAGTTCAGCACACGCAATCTGGCCTTATATCACATAAGGATTCCCGACCGCTAAATAATCACGAGAGCATTGTAATAATTGTGAAAACTTGTGAATAACTTGTGTAGATTGTGAATAACTTGTGTGCTGTAAGTCCATCTTGTAACAACAGTCCAACAGTTGTCAGGCTAGCCATTTCAATATTTACAAGTTGGACTTACAGCACACAAGTTATTCACAATCTACACAAGTTATATGTTTTCATTTGTTAAAAACTCAGTGCTGTGGAGTTTTTTTTAAAACTATGTCTAATTTTACGAGGAAAATTAAGACAAAAACAAAAGAGATAACGTTTGTACATAGATTTAAGATTATGATGTTCATTCAACATGGAAAAAGTTAACGGTTCGGCAGCTTATGCTTTTTTCAATCAAACGTTTAACAACCAGATGTCATCTTGACATATCTTGAATCTGGGTAAGATCTAATTGCTCGAAAAGAATTGAATATATATTTTTTTCTATTTCGTTCGGTTCTCGCTGAAGCTTGATAGCAATTGGTAAATGTTAGAGTTTTTGAAAACTTGTCGAATTTTTTCGAAGTTTTTGATGAGAGAATGAGAACACAAATAAAAAAGGGAACAGGAGTAGAACTACAAGACTGATAGAAACTGATGGGTGATAGTTGAAATTTCTGCAAATTTTCTGCAAATCAATTTTGTTGTTTAAAAGGAGCCAAGAATGTTATAAACAGAGTAAGGTCGGGCGACAGATAATTCCAAGCTTAAATTCGAGGGTGAGAAAAGAAACTATTCAGAAATTAAACAACACAATTTTCTTGTCATAGTTTTTATTTCAGTCAAGTCTTCAATACACTTTCGGAGGCATGACTATGCAAAAAGGTGAAATTACATCAAAAAAAGACAAATTTGTACCTGTTTATGCTAACATGATATGCCATCACTTAAACTACACCGACCCTAAAACTACAGAGTTCATCACATCCCTTGCAGCATTGCTCAGTCAGTTGCTTATCCCTGCTTAAGAGGCGGGTATTTTGAGTAATACTCTGGCGGCTGGTGTTTGTCCAAACAATGGCACATGCATTGGTAATGTTGTCGGTAGCAGTACTCTGGGCCGCCAAGGAAATAGTAGAGCTTTTTAAGGCAGACAAAGTATTTCGCATTGCAGGCGCGGCAGCAGTCGAAGAGGTATAAGCACACCCACTTGCATTTGTATTGTCGGCCGAACACAACGGTGGAAGCCAGTACGCAGTTGATTGGACGATTTTCGTATTGGAAGAAATTTGTATAGTTCTGTCAAGAAAAACAAGAAAAACATGTTACTTTTCCGAGTGATGGCTGTATCTTCTTCGCGCAGAAATGTTTAAATAATAAGAAAAAGGTGTGACAAAAGACTGACTTAAAATTAGAAATGTTCGTTAGTTCAAATAGCTTCATTCTCGTGCTTTTGCCGGGATATTTAATTTTATAAAACTAAAAATAACACATCAGTTGTAGAGTGACTTTTACCTGTAAATATCTTGGAATATCCAGTTTATCGCACTTTGGTTCGCAGACGGATAAGCACTTTGTGGACGCGTCGTTCTGTGGCACCGCAACGACGGATTCGTCTTCCTCGAGGTTAAGGGTGCCTGGCTCTGGCAGATAGACCCTGTGCTCGGGACGGAAATGTCGCCTGACATGTTCTTCAGTGCTAAAAGCGCTCACCATAAAAATAGCGAGAGAAAAGGTGGCAAGAAAACTACACGTCTTCATGGTGAGTTTGCAAAAGAGACACGGATATATAGCGCAATGAAGTTATTGCTACTTCGCATGCGCCCCTCGAATGAAAGTTCGGCTTTGATTTCGCGATCTTTTATACGGCCAAACAGGAACTTAGCAATTTTTATTAAGGTAATGCATTGTCCTTTTGCGTATTCATCCGTGCACATCACTGATCTGTGACATGACAGCTCTGTGACATGACGCTGTCATGTCAAACAAACACAAAAATAAACCAGATCATTAAGAGCTATTAAGCGCAGCCATTTTAACTTTCAAAGATGCCCCAAAATTTGCAAATTTCATTTTGCAACAGTATACGGAAAAAACAAAGATCACCACGTAAATGCATACTCAGCTTACAAATAGCTTGGTAGTTTTGATTAAATCACCACAGGCTCACTGAAAAAAAAGAAATATCTTGTTTAGTCACATAAAATAATGCTTTAAATCTTTCATTTGAATGGTCACACTTCAAGACGTAGTTTCATCGACAGATTCAAAAGTTAGAACCACCTTCACAACACACTGTACCACAGGGTTGTACTGCTTAATGACTTTTATTTGAATAGTAACAGTTTGTTATTTTTTCCACGGAGTTAAATCCACCTTGTACGGCTTATATTTGAATGGTCACACTGTACAATTTCATCCTCTGACGAAATAGTAAAATCCACAATTTAAAGCTTAAAAAGAACAACAGGAGAGTTCTCATTTGTATAGTCACACGTCAGGATTTCATCCCAGCTCGAGGACCTTAGAGGCACCTTGAACCGATAACTCAGTGGCCTGAGCCTGGTATAGAGTTGAAATTTAGTAGCCCCCAATAATGTTAACATGTCGTTCGTTTATATATATCTTTAATTTGAAGTTTTTGTTATTTTGTTTTTATTTTACATTTTGTTTCTCGCGAAATTTCTTTTGCTGCGTACGTGCAAAAAAATTCTATTATCATGCATTCAAGTATGGAAAGACACACTAGTTAGTGTTTAAATTGAAATCACGCCATGTCCAATATCAAACAGGAAAATTCCTTTCAGCAAAAAAAATACGCTTCAATGATAATAGCTTCACGACTCATAGAAAAGACGATCATAACAACTTTGCGGTATCAAGAAAAGTTCATTAAACGTTTTGGTTTGATCCATAAATTTGATGCTAATGCCCAATACATAGGGACGGAACCGAAGTAGTTCAATAATGGTTGTATTTGTTTTGGCTAGCTCTTTTACAAATTTGCAGTCAGCAAAGCGTGTCACTTTCTCACGCGTACTTCAAAGAAAGAAAGTTGAGTACAAACATTTTCCTGAAACTTTCTCCAAAATTATAGGAAATACATCTGGGAAAAACATTTTTCTACATATCGAACAGATTTCTTTTGAATACTTTTTCGAAAACACAATTCAGGAAAACTAATTCGTGAGCGGTGCACCTTCAGCATCTTAGCGGTCTGTGTATCAATATTCAGACCTCTCAGGGAACCAATTAGAATGCTTCTTTTCTCCGTGGACCAATTCAGCCATAAAATAAAAGCCGAGTAGTGCTCAGTAGCTTTCATATGAATGGCCGCACTTTTGGATTTTATCCATAGACTCAAACCGTAGAAACATTTCGTTCAATAAACGGAGCTACAGGTACTGTTTGACAGTTTTAATCCACGGACTCAAAAAATTGAACTACCTTGTTCGTGCAATTGACATGCAGCATCACAGGAAAGTGGAGGCGCGAAGGTGTAGTGGTTAGCCTGTGCGGTGGTGTAGAGGTTAGCCTGTGCGGTGGTGTAGTGGTTGGCCTGTGCGGTGGTGTAGTGGTTAGCCTGTGTGGTAGTGCAGTGGTTAGCCTGTGCCGTGGTGTAGTGGTTAGCGCGTCGGACTTTAAACCTGAAGCCTGGCCTCTGCCGTCGTCTTGTTTCCATAGACAAGAAACTTTACTCCTCATTGCCTCTCTCCACCCAGGTGTATATTGGTTCCCGGCACAAAGTGCTGGGGTTAACGCTGCGATGGACTACCATCCCATCCAGGGGGGTCAGTAGCAATATTCCTAGTTGCTCCATGCTACAGAAACCGGGTTAAGCTCCGGCCGTGTGGACCATCCTTGGCTCGCGTGCGACTTTGCAGGGGCGGATCCAGGAATTTCTGAAAGGGGGGGGGGGGAGTCCAGGTGCATGTCCCCCGGAATTTTTTCGATTTTACCCTCCAAAACGCTATTTACGGCATTCCTGAGAGTCGAAAAGCGTTTGTTAAGTCAAAAACTTTCATTCTATTATTTTTATGAACCACATGGGAGACACAGGTCTGATGGGGGGGTGGGGGGGGGGGGGTCCGGGTCCGAGCAAAAAAAAAAAAATTTCCCAGTAAATTATTAAGGAAAAAAAATTCCCACGCATTACCGCAAAAAAAAATCTACCCAAGGACAATTAAAAAATGAACTATTAAAAGAAAAATATATATATTCCAGCCATCGAGTGAAAAAAAAAGATTTCCACCTTAGGTGGACAAAAAAAAATTTCTTGCCTCTCCCAAAGTTCCCCCCCCCATCACTTTTCTAATGGTCCATCCCTAATTACATGTTAACATGTCGTTCGTTTAGACATTTGATAAAGAGTTGAACTTCAGTAGCCTTTACATGTTAACATGTCGTTCGTTTAGACATTTGATAAAGGGTTGAACTTCAGTAGCCTTTACATGTTAACATGTCGTTCGTTTAGACATCTTTAATTCAATTTTTTTTATTTGTTCACTTTGCTTTTTGTTTTACAGTTTTAAAATATTTTGGCTCGTGAATTTCCTTTTGCATGTCATGCAAACATTTCTGTTGTCATGCAATGAAGTACGGAAAAACACACTTCGTAGTGTTTTTAATGGCCCTTATCGTAGATGAGTACGCCACGCCAACATATCAGCCGTTTCTCGCTTTCTTGACCCTATAATCTCGTTTTGATGTTTACGAGAACCTCTGACGACGATGAGCGTGAAAACACTCGTTAACATCTCTCAAACGGACCTTTCCTTTTCACTTTAAGTTACATGAAGTAAAACCTATTTCACACTTAGAGAAAAAATTAGAAAAAAAAAGATCAGTTAAGTGTATGCCTCGAACCCGAGTCGTTTGCTTCATAACTAATATCCTTATCCACTATGCCAACGTGGATTAGCTGCCAGGAGATGTAGTTTTTAACTTATTTATAGAGTTACCCATAACAATAAATGAAAGCTAACCGTTTTCAAATCAGTGCTTAACCCTAAACACTGTAGATCAATGCTAAACCCCAAAACGCTACTCTTTGCTTAGCCGGATCTCTGTTCTCTCAGTTCTCTGCCCAATAAAATGGGGTTCTGTTCTCGTGTACGTCAGATACTACGGTATAACGATAAAAAATACTACGTTGTGTAAAACTTCATAAGGTGTCCAAGGTCCGTTTGAGAGATGTTAACGAGTGTTAACCGTCCGTTTGAGAGATGTTAACGAGTGTTAACCGAGCGTGAACATCAAAACGAGACTATAGGGTCAAGAAAGCGTGAAACCGCTGATATGTTGGCGTGGCGTACTCATCTACGATAAGGGCTATTGCACGTCATGAAAAATATGAGACAGGAAATTCCTTTCAGGTAAAAATACAGTTCAATGGTAATTGCTTCACAACTCAAAGAAAAGACGATCATAACAACTTTGCGATATCAGGAAGAATACATTGAAACCATTTCAATTATTTTTGGAATAATAACACCGGTTTTTCTTGGTTATATAAACCGCGTCTAAAGTCTCGATATTTAGTAGCCGTGCTCACCATAAAAACCGTATCATTTTCTGCTCTTTTTCTCTCTTAATCCTGTTACTCTCAACACCGCTTAAGTTCAAAGCAGGAATATTAATAAGGAAATTGAGAAGAAGTATAATATTTTCAAAAATATCGAGAAAAAGAAGCATGACGAAGTACAATAAATGTTCAGTAGTTTTTAAGTTGAATTTTAAGGAGTTCTTCACGGAGGCAACACTGACAACCGCTTCGTATAGGCATAGTAAACAGAACAGATCATGGATTTTTTAGGGTGCCTCGACCAACATATTGGTCGATGTATCGGTCGACAGTCGGTCGATATAGCAACCAAGATGTGTGTCGGCCGATACTGTGAGTTTGTAGGTTACCGAAACTTCAACGATACCTCACCGAGCTCCACCGCTAGTTCACGGCGACAGTTCACCGATACTCCACCGATAATTCACCAGTACTCCAACGATGCTCAACCGAGTATCCGTCAATAACTGTTGAAGCGCGAGAAAACCCACCTTTCAAAAGGCGAGATTGGCTTATCAAAATTGTTTTTGTTGGAGGGCTAGTTTTCTGTCTTAATAAATTATGAATACGTTCTCTGGGTGTAAACTCTCTTCAGATAAAGGAAGGGGATAGTTTCTAAAGAAACCGTGGAGCTGTTTCGGTGGTAGCCTGCGAATACAGCTGCCTCTCATCGCTCCCGGCCGCTAGTTCGAGAGAGCTCTCTCGCGCGAATGCCCCTAGCGGCCGCAGCTATGAGAGGCGGCTGTATTCGCAGGCTTCTTCGGTGGGGGAGTGAAACATAGAAATTGATTGCCTCCAACGCAGACTTCCGTACTCTCCCAAAAGTCAGTTTAGAAGAATTTGTTCTAAATAGTCTCTCCCTTGCCTCTCTCTTAATTGTCTCTGCCAAGCCTCTCCCTTGATAATACCTCTTTTCACACCGGGAGGATGACACGATGAGAAATGTACTGATTGTGTATTGAAATGTCTCCGTACGTTTGAAGTTAGATCAACTACTGAATAAACAACTTTATTTCAAGAGTGTAGCCCACTCAGCTCGATATCTGGTATCCAGATGGGCCCGGCATCTTAATAATTCATTACATTTGCAAATTACTGATTTTGCTTTAAATCTCTTTCCCTTTTATATGCTGATATCCAGTATTATAATTCAACACATTGATACACTGCCCAAATATGGTAAAAACGTTATCGATATGCGTTATATCCACATGACATATAACCAGCGATGGCGGTAAATTTTGCATTTTGAAGGAAAGTGAAAATGACTGCTGCCTGCAATTTCGTGTTTTGGGGCGAAAAAGTGCGTGAACTATAAATTAGTTAAAAAAGGGAAAAGAAAGAAAAAAGAGAAGAAAAGAAAAGAGAAAAAATATTGTTCACATGATTGGACAAAAAAGGCGCGAAATTTTCGCGTTGTCGCGCCGGGTCGCAGTGTTTCTTGGCGTAGCTGAATAAAAACTGGTTCAAAGTTTAACCGCTCGACAAGGAGTGAATGAAGGAGCACAATTTTCGTAAAATTCCTTTGGTAATCACCCCTGGAATATGATGTGGACTTGACGCTTCCTCAGAAAAGTTTCTGACCTCGTCATTACGGCTGTAGGAGCTAAAAAACGAGCAAGTTTGTAAACAACATTGATCGACTCAGCTCGTACTTCGATGTTTGAAAATTTGGTGCTGATTTAAGGGACTAAAAAGCCAAATCAACCACAGGTACGATGTTTTAACCGTTTTTTTTTGTATCCTTTAGCTGTGAATTTTTGTAAGACATACTGTCCACGCTGCAGTTCTTTCCGACTTTAGGTACGTAGCCGTGTGTTTCTTCAATTTGTTTTGATTCTGAATTGAACTTTTTAAGATACGAAACACTTGTAACTAAGACATTCTATGCCATTTTACTGTGTTTTAATTCTTGTAGTCACTACTCTGTCCCGTTCTTTGAGTAGACGAAAGCTCTTCGTAAAAACTCTCAACTGATTGTGTACGCTAAATTAATTTTCGCGGTTAATTTTAGCTTGGCAAAAGTTTGGGCATTCGCTGCGTGTTGTTTAAGAAATGGAGCGAGGTAAAATATTGCTGTAAGCCTTTTCACTTAATGAAAGGTTGTATATCTCAACGAATTTTTTCTAAAAAATGTGATTTGTTATCAATGTGTTGAATTATAAAACAGTTATAGTGTTCAAGCTTGCGCAATATTGACAAAGGCGTCACTTTCATTCATGAACTGTGTGATGTTGCAAGTTTCGCGCGGTAAAACATATGTAAGCTTTTTTTAAAATAAAAGGCTTGTCGGCGATATTTTTTCTTCAAACTGTGCTTTGTTATCAATGTGTTGAATTATAAAACTATTATAGCGCTCAAGCTTGCGTGATATCGCCTAATTTTAGCCGACTCGGCCTACGGCCTCGTCGGCTAAGTATTAGGCGATATCACGCGCGCTTTCGCGCTATAATAGTTAAATGTTGTGCAAATATAGTTATTTTGATTGAATTGGAATGGCTTTTCCTGTAAGATAACCGTTATAGCTTATCGGGGTTGAAACCAATTTTCCACTTGTCTATGGTTTGAGAAAAAGTTGTCAGATCCGTTCTAACAATTTTTAGAGTTGTTAGCATACTATAGTAAACTGGCTTTTCAGCTCCAGTACTTGGAGTTTTTTGTCCACCTGTATTTCCTGAGTTGTGTCACATTAAGCAACAAGTTGTATATTTGTATTATAAACTCAAATTGCAATGATCACTTTGTAATACTAAAGATGACCTGAAGGCTGTGGAAGCGTGTCTTACAAAATTAATACTGTGGTTTTCTTCTTGTTCACGGCCAGAAAAAGTATAGACACGCAGTGCGCGCAAGGGGGGATGAAGTTATGATTAAAAGAATGGAAGTGATTCCAATCAAAATATAAATTTTGTGAAAATAACACCCTACAAGCTATAATAGAAAAAAAAAAACAAACGAAACAATATGTTTTATCCGGGAAGGAATTTGAGCTCGAGAACTGACCTCCTCCGCAGGCAATTATTGGGTATGGACTCTGGAGTGACAAAATATTACAAAAGGGAGGGGGTCCCTAGTAAGTTAGATTTTTGTCTTTTTTAACAGCCTTCCGCCTTACCCGCCACTCTTCCGCATTCTTGCCCCCCAAAGAATTGCATGTATTTTTAATAAAAGCCGCTGAACAGTATCAGACCCATTCGTGTCCGCTCATTTTGCAACGATTCGATATTTTTACGAAAATCGAGACTTTTTGTAAAATTGTGCTAAAATGGCCTTAAATTTGTTAAACTTTTTTTAAACTTTTCTTAAACTCGAGTTCTAGACGAATGAATACGGAGAAACGTGCATTCAGGTTCTGACGTCAAGCGATGACAAATGACGTCGTAAAGGCCCTGTCACACTATTGCGTATTAAAGAAACATATGAGTTGCGTATGAAAATTCATAAAACAGTCTTCATACGCACAAAATTCCCTTGGAAATACAACGTATGACCAGCGTACTTGACCTATATGAGTGACGTATCTCTAGCTTAACTCTCGCGTATTCAGCGTATGCTTAGCGTATATAAACCATATATCCGAATACGCACAAAATTTTAAAGCATGCTTAAAAAATATTTTCTGCCTCGCCGTATGCCAGCGTATGCAACCGTATGCAACCGTGCTTGAAACGAATACAACCTATGCCTAACGTACCCTTAGCGTATGTCAGCGTATACCAGCGTATGAGTGATATTTTTCATACGCTGGCATACGCTAGTACGATACGCAATAGTGTGACGGGGCCATAACATAGGACATAAAGTAGAATCAGGGGGGTTGGAAACCTATCCTACAATGCAACGCGAATTAAAAATACACAAAATTCGTCTCATCACGTGCCATCGCAATTGCCAGTGACCACCCACGCGAGCAGTAGCTGTCAAGACACCCTTTTCAAGACCTGTAGTCTGTCAGTCCTCTTTTGTAAGGATTTGTAATGTCAAGAAAACTTCTCTTGCAACGAACAGATACATACTTTGGAAGATTTGTTCAAAGGATAACACGACAAACGGATCTTTCAGGGCGCGTTTTTTGGGACATATTCTGGTCATTTTGAAATCAGAATACGCTAACAAAACTATATTATTTACATTCTCACACAGAGTCAAAACAGCGACTTCCTTTCATATTTTACGAGAGGAATAGGTGCAATATTTTGAGGTATCCTGTTTTTGGAATGGGCAGAATATGTCCAAAAGAAACGTGCCCTTAAACAAGCCACTTTGAATGAATCGTGTAAACAAAATTTGCGCGCGCTTGAACGCGTGAGCATGCAACTGCATGCGTGCCCACGCAAATGAAGACACTCTTGCACTGAGTTAACTAAATACAAAAACTGAAAACCCTCGGAAAATAATTATAATAGCTATTTTTTATCCACGGTTTTAGCGAGACACAGTGGTTCTGATGTCAACGCCAGGAAAAAACAGTAACTCTGACGCGTACAGCTAGCTTGTACGCGCGATATAGCGCGCAAACTTTTTGCTGCGTATTTGCTACTGATTTGAGGCTTGAGCACTGAGGCATTATTTACCAAGATGTTTTCCGCGATCCTTTGTTCAAGACGACTTTTGAAAATAAAATGTAACCCTTTTTATACCCATTTACTTGAACTTGTTTCGGTCTAAATTCGTTTTATTCCTCAAAGAGTTTTCATATTCAAATCAGTTGAAGTGCGCGAATTCCCTAAATCAGGTCGTCGTCAATGTAAAGTATTGAAATGTGTCCACAATTTGACGGCGTTATTAAGCTTAAAAAACCTGGAGTTAACTGGAGTTCACTGTTGTTTTAAATTAGGCGGACATCGACAACTAATTATTGGCATGCATATATATTTATCTTCAAATGACTCTATGTTTAAGCAAGAACTACGTCCAAAATTTTAGGGTATTTCTGGGGGGATGACCGCCATTCTGCTAGTAGCTTAAAAACAAGGTCCCTTCAGGATGGAAAACAAGAATGTAAATTAACTATAAAGATATAAAAGAAAAATCAAACGTTTCAGGATTTTTTAAGTACGAGAAAACATGATGCAAGAGTTATAAGACCGATAGATAAATACTTTATTACGCACAGAATTCATAACGCTGACACTTATTTACAATGAAGCTGTGCATTTAAAGTTAATCCGTACATATAAGTCGAAAATAAGAAAGACAGTAGAGTAATAAAACCTCAAATTAAAACCTCGAATATTAGCCACAACACGTAATTTGTAAACTACATATTGTTTGCCCTCTTCACATTTCGCGCGTAACTTGTTGCGTTGCATCGTGGAATAGGCTTTACCCCCCCCCCCCCCCGAATTAAAATGGGGAACAATATTTAGTCGAGTGACAAACGTGACCGAGAAAATATAAATATAAATATACTAAATATGTACACTTTAATTATGAATAGAAGAATGAACATTTAAATACTGGTATTGTTGTCAACTATTCCAAATAAGTATGTCCACCGTGTTTGTTGCTTATAAATTTAATATTCCGCAATGGTCAATCGACTTTTTTTCTAAGAATAAGAAAAATATTTCAATTAAAATTTCTACATCAATACTTTACCAACTTGTCAGTCAACGAAAATATAGAAACCATTAACTAATGCAGTTATTTTCTTGATGATTAACAAATTCTAAAACTTACACTAAGAAGAAAGGTGTGGAAATTTGTGAAGAAAAAATATATTTTGATCGTTGAATTGTATGAAACGATAAAAATTGAAAGGCCGCATTGTGCTCTATTCCGCTCACCCTACTATGCTCAGCAGATATTTAAAAGAAAACCAACATAACTCCAAGCTGTTGATTAAACAAAGGTGTTCAAGAAAAACGTCCAAATTCTACAAACTAACAAATAGATTAAGAGTCATAATACTTGCACAAAAGGGGAACGCTTCTTGTTATTTCAGGTTTTCATTGTAGAGCAAATATATTGTCATAACATGCATAAGACATCATTATTTGAAAGCCATATCGAATAGAATGAAGCAAGAAACTGGTGATGTAAAAAAAACACTGCACAATAAGGGCAGCAGCTGCTTTATCCTAGAGATGAAAAAGGACAAACTTTTGTAAATGACATTGTGGACTGAGTATTTTTTCCCGCTAATCTGGACTGAACATTGTGTGAGATGAATTGATGAGTTATTTGATGTTCCCGTTTTGAATTAATTACAGACAACAGTTGTACAGAGGGTAATGTTCTGTGTGTGCGTCGGTTTTCATTGCATGCGACAGTAATCGAAATTTATTTCTAACGGCAGAGTATCGGTCACTGGGACATCATCACTTTAAACATTTGATTAAACCATTTTATTTATGTTTTATATGGTAAGATAACAGTAAAATTCAAAAAGTGTATTTAATTAAAATAAAGTAAAATATTCAACCATACTACAAACTCTCTTCTTCCTGAGAATGATCATGAATTTCTGAAAATAAAAGAAAATAGATATGGATAAATAATATCTTATCATCGGGAAAAAGGACAAAAATATAGAAGCCATGCGCGAAGACATGTTTTTTATTAACGACGGTGTTCGACATTTTAGAGTCAAATAATCTTAGAACTAAAAAATGCTAATGAACACAAAGATAACAAAAGCAATAAAATTACCCAAACTATCGTTAAACGAATTAGAATTGGCGATACGTACGAAGAAATAATGTTTAAATCTTTGACTAAACCACAGTAGTTTGAACGGAAAAGCGATTATTCCAGTTCACAGTATAAAGAAAAGTTACGGTAGAGCAAAACGCTGTTGATTATAAATAAAATGTACAGTCAGGCCAACAGCTGCGTTACCTTAGAGGTGAAAAAAGGAAGTCTTGAGTTATAACGTTTAATAGCAAGTCATCAAGTTAACTCTTTGAAATAAACTAAATAACTTCACTGTTGAAGTCGACTGAAAATTGAATACCAGATAAATAAGTTTTGTATGTTCCTGTTTTAGATAATTAAAAATAACAGCTGTACAGGGCTTGACTTTCTGTGTGTGCGTTTAGAGTTTCTTCCGTTGATCGCGATCAATTCATATTAAAGAGAATCGGTAATAATTTTTGAGGTAAGTTGAATTGTCTTTGGTTAGTTTACTCCTTCTGAATTTGCGTTTTGTGTTGGTGCTTAATATAGTTTCGTTTTTGTTACTAATACAAATACAAGAGAAGTTAAATATTATTCAAGCAAAGATGTATAACACAGTCATTGTTTTCAAATAGAAATTTACCGTGTAAGAAAACGTAGACGGATAAAATATTAGCAAAGTATCGCTGCTCAATTTATCTTTTACGATTTGTTGATTCAGGCTAGAAATAATCTTCAGAGCAAACACTTGGAACCAACTTAAAAACATTTGCACTATGTCTGACATTTTATTTAGTCTTCTCCGCTTTTTCGTAGCTAGTTTTGCGTTCAAATCTATAAGAAACAAACACATTTTCATTGCTGATATGAACGGTTTAAAAAATTTTCGGCACTGTTAGGTAAAATGGCTCAATAGTTATGGAGAAAATATAACATTTTAAATTTTAGACATTTTTGTTTGATTTATAAGTTAACATATCATCATCGTCATCAACATCATCTTCATCAACAATATCATCATCATCATCATCAAACCTTTACCGATATTACAGCTCTTCTCTCACGTGTCGTTGTGTTTAAGCCTCCTAATAGAAATATGTTTTTTTGTGTAAGACTATTGTTAAAGGATTTCAAAAGGTATATTTTTACGTTGTTAGTGGTTATATTTGTAATTTTATTCACCTACTTCTTAGGGGACGATGGGTTGAGATAGACGCATTTATCACTCGTGAGCAAGTGAACAAGAACATGTTCATCCTAAAGTGTAAGTAATATACGTCGCATGTGTTGGTAAAAATCTTCTATTAATTAAAAAAGGAACGGTTCACTGAGAAGATGATATAATTTATTATTTCAGAAACTCTGAATGACGTTGCCATCTATAAAAGCCATGTAGACGGTTTTCAGTTGAATTAGGTATGTTTCACTAATTATGACTTCCAATATAATTATATTTTTTGTCTAAAAAAGAAACCGATGGAATTTAATTATTGTAAAATTATGTATGGCGGACTTTCATTTTATAATAAAAATAGAAATATTACATTTATGTATAACTTTCTTACGTTACTTTGTTATGTTTCGTAGAAGTTTTTTTTTGCAAGCTATTTACAGAGGAGATAATTCTTGCAGAGCTGCATCAATCACAGAAACACAACACATAAGGAAACAAAGTAGAGTTTTGCTTGCCCGTCACATTCGGCACAATTAACAACAAATAACACCAACTATATTTGTTATCTGCCGACTGTCAGAAGGCTTTGTGCTAAAACGCAAAAGGAAAACTTTCTAGATTTGTAATATGATATAGGGAAAAAATGCATCTTTTCACTTTTGTAGTTGACGGCCTCAAAATAGGAATTCGCTACAAACAAGAATCTCAATTTTCATTCACCAAGAATGGTTAAGGAAACTCACAGCTCACGGCTATTTCCAAATGACGTTGAAGTAAAAAGCGGTCTCTAATTCATGCAAACGACGGCGAAATATAGCAAATCACGAATATAAAAATACGAAATTCTTCCATCCTGGGCAATTTTCTAAAACAAGAACCTTACACGTATTGAGATGGCAATGTGTTTGGCAAAAAAGATGGAAATTATATTAAATAATTTCCATTATTCCATTACACATATAAAATTATTTTATCACCTAAATTCTACAGATATGTTTGCACGTTTTGATAACGGTATATTTCGTGAATGTCAAAATATGAAATAATCATTCATACTGTGATAATACGAACTGCAGTTGAAACATATGAGTGATATTTGTTTAGGAATCCTATCATCTTAAGTAAGTAAACCTGAAAAAAAAAATAAGAAGAAAAAACTTCAGGCTTGACCAAGCGTGGTATGTTTTATCACTGCGAGGACAACAATTAGCACTCATGAATATGCTTTCATAGGTGATTACATTGTTTGTCATGATTTATAAATGCAATTTGACAACTGAACACTGAATTTGTGTTGTTTAACTCCTATACCTCTGCTCTTCTCCTATGATTTCGTATACCTACAGGTGCGCGAGTTCCATGGAAATAAGCAAACGTGTAGATCTGCGATTCCAAGCAGCACGTCTGTAGCATGGAAATTATTTTCTTACTGTCTTTGCTACTGTGGACTGAGAAGAACTGGGTCCTTGCTAGCCAAGGTGAGTAGGAAATGTATATCTTACTGACAAGCGTACTAGCTAATTACATTATAAATTACGAACTGCATGGGAACGTCATGGAACAGAATTCCCCTTCCAATCCATCTCACCATCATGTTTTCCACGATTACGAAAACACACTGACCAGCTTTGATTTCAACGTTGGCTATATGCCTTGAAAATATGTTGTCAAACATGAGAGTGTAATCAGTTGGTAGCTGTCAAATGAGAGTGTTCAGTCGGTAGCTGTCAAATGACAGTGTTCAGTTGGTAGCTGTCAAATGACAGTGTTCAGTCGGTAGCTGTCAAATGAGAGTGTTCAGTCGGTAGCTGTCAAATGACAGTGTTCAGTCGGTAGCTGTCAAATGACAGTGTTCAGTCGGTAGCTGTCAAATGAGAGTGTTCAGTCGGTAGCTGTCAAATGAGAGTGTTCAGTCGGTAGCTGTCAAATGACAGTGTTCAGTTGATAGCTGTCAAATGAGAGTGTCAGTCGGTTGCCGTCAAATGAGAGTGTTCAGTCGGTAGCTGTAAAATGAGAGTGTTCAGTTGGTAGCTGTCAAATGAGAGTGTTCAGTTGGTAGCTGTAAAATGAGAGTGTTCAGTTGATTGCTGTCAAATGAGAGTGTTCAGTTGGTAGCTGTCAAATGAAAGTGTTCAGTTGGTAGCTGTCAAATGACAGTGTTCAGTTGGTAGCTGTCAAATGATAGTGTTCAGTTGGTAGCTGTCAAATGAGAGTGTTCAGTCGGTAGCTGTCAAATGAGAGTGTTCAGTCGGTAGCTGTCAAATGAGAGTGTTCAGTCGGTAGCCGTCAAATGAGAGTGTTCAGTCGGTAGCTGTCAAATGAGAGTGTTCAGTCGGTAGCCGTCAAATGAGAGTGTTCAGTCGGTAGCTGTCAAATGAGAGTGTTCAGTCGGTAGCTGTAAAATGAGAGTGTTCAGCTGGTAGCTGTCAAATGAGAGTGTTCAGTTGGTAGCTGTCAAATGAAAGTGTTCAGTTGGTAGCTGTCAAATGAGAGTGTTCAGTTGGTAGCTGTCAAATGATAGTGTTCAGTCGGTAGCTGTCAAATGAGAGTGTTCAGTTGGTAGCTGTCAAATGAGAGTGTTCAGTCGGTAGCTGTCAAATGACAGTGTTCAGTCGGTAGCTGTCAAATAAGAGTGTTCAGTTGTTAGCTGTCAAATGGCAGTGTTCAGTTGGTAGCTGTCAAATAAGAGTGTTCAGTTGGTAGCTGTCAAATAAGAGTGTTCAGTTGGTAGCTGTCAAATAAGAGTGTTCAGTTGGTAGCTGTCAAATAAGAGTGTTCAGTCGGTAGCTGTCAAATAAGAGTGTTCAGTCGGTAGCTGTCAAATGAGAGTGTTGAGTCGGTAGCTGTCAAATGACAGTGTTCAGTCCGTAGCTGTCAAATGAGAGTGTTCAGTCGGTAGCTGTCAAATAAGAGTGTTCAGTCGGTAGCTGTCAAATGAGAGTGTTGAGTCGGTAGCTGTCAAATGACAGTGTTCAGTCCGTAGCTGTCAAATGAGAGTGTTCAGTCGGTAGCTGTCAAATCAGAGTGTTCAGTTGGTAGCTGTCAGATGACAGTGTTCAGTTGATAGCTGTCAAATGACAGTGTTCAGTCGGTAGCTGTCAAATAAGAGTGTTCAGTTGGTAGCTGTCAAATGACAGTGTTCAGTTGGTAGCTGTCAAATGACAGTGTTCAGTTGGTAGCTGTCAAATGAAAGTGTTCAGTCGGTAGCTGTCAAATAAGAGTGTTCAGTCGGTAGCTGTCAAATAAGAGTGTTCAGTCGGTAGCTGTCAAATGAGAGTGTTCAGTTGGTAGCTGTCAAATGAGAGTATAATCAGTTGGTTGCTGTTAAATGAGAGTGTTCAGTCGGTAGCTATCAAATGACAGTGTTCAGTTGGTAGCTGTCAAATGACAGTGTTCAGTTGGTAGCTGTCAAATGAGAGTGTTCAGTCGGTAGCTGTCAAATAAGAGTGTTCAGTCGGTAGCTGTCAAATAAGAGTGTTCAGTCGGTAGCTGTCAAATGAGAGTGTTCAGTTGGTAGCTGTCAAATGACAGTGTTCAGTCGGTAGCTGTCAAATGAGAGTGTTCAGTCGGTAGCTGTCAAATGAGAGTGTTCAGTCGGTAGCTGTCAAATAAGAGTGTTCAGTCGGTAGCTGTCAAATAAGAGTGTTCAGTTGGTAGCTGTCAAATGAGAGTGTTCAGTCGGTAGCTGTCAAATGACAGTATTCAGTTGGTAACTGTCAAATGACAGCGTTCAGTCGGTAGCTGTCAAATGAGAGTGTTCAGTTGGTAGCTGTCAAATGAGAGTGTTCAGTCGGTAGCTGTCAAATGACAGTGTTCAGTTGGTAGCTGTCACATGACAGTGTTCAGTCGGTAGCTGTCAAATGAGAGTGTTCAGTTGGTAGCTGTCAAATGAGAGAGTTCAGTCGGTAGCTGTCAAATGACAGTGTTCAGTTGGTAGCTGTCAAATGACTGTGTTCAGTCGGTAGCTGTCAAATGACAGTGTTCAGTCGGTAGCTGTCAAATGACAGTGTTCAGTCGGTAGCTGTCATATGAGAGTGCTCAGTTGGTAGCTGTCATATGAGAGTGTTCAGTTGGAAGCTGTCAAATGACAGTGTTCAGTTGGTAGCTGTCAAATGAGAGTGTTCAGTTGGTAGCTGTCATATGAGAGTGTTCGGTTGGTAGCTGTCATATGAGAGTGTTCAGTTGGTAGCTGTCAAATGACAGTGTTCAGTTGGTAGCTGTCAAATGAGAGTGTTCAGTTGGTAGCTGTCATATAATAGTGTTCAGTCGGTAGCTGTCAAATGACAGTGTTCAGTCGGTAGCTGTCAAATGACAGTGTTCAGTTGGTAGCTGTCAAATGAGAGTGTTCAGTTGGTAGCTGTCAAATGAGAGTGTTCAGTCGGTAGCTGTCAAATGACAGTGTTCAGTCGGTAGCTGTCAAATGAGAGTGTTCAGTTCATAGCTGTCAAATGACAGTATTCAGTTGGTAGCTGTCAAATGACAGTATTCAGTTGTTAGCTGTCAAATAACAGTATTCAGTTGGTAGCTGTCAAATGACAGTGTTCAGTCGGTAGTTGTCAAACGAGAGTGTTCAGTCGGTAGCTGTCAAATGACAGTGTTCAGTTGGTAGCTGTCAAATGACAGTGTTCAGTTGGTAGCTATCAAATGAGAGTGTTCAGTTGGTAGTTGTCAAACGAGAGTGTTCAGTCGGTAGCTGTCAAATGACAGTGTTCAGTTGGTAGCTGTCAAATGACAGTGTTCAGTTGGTAGCTATCAAATGAGAGTGTTCAGTTGGTAGCTGTCAAATGAGAGGGTTCATTTTGTAGTTGAATCCCCTCAGACTATGAGACACATTGGGGATCATTTTTATGTATATCAGTAGGAAATCGGGTCATTTTATTAAGTACTTTTAGTATATGTAAATTAGCTTTTAATATTTAACAGGGGCGGATCCAGAAATTTCTGAATGGGGGTGGGGGGTGTCCGGTTGCATGCCCGCCCGGAAAATTTTTCCGATTTTATCCTCTCAAACACCATTTCCTGCATTCTTGAAACTCGAAAAGCGTTTGTTAAGTCAAAAAATTGACAAGCAGTCAATTGGTGGAAGTGAAACAACTACGTATAAAACAATTTTATTCTATTATTTTTATGAACCACACAGGAGACACAGGTCTGAAAGGGGGGTTGGTAGCTGTCAAATGAGAGTATTCAGTCGGTAGCTGTCAAATGAGAGTGTTCAGTTGGAATCTATCAAATGATAGTGTTCAGTCGGTAGCTGTCAAATGAGAGCGTTCAGTCGGTAGCTGTCAAAGTAAAAGTGTGGATATTTTCCATCCACCAGGCACAAGGTCGTTGTCGCTTAAAATAAAATGTTTGCTTTGCTTGAAATTTTCAACAGAATGTTTCACTCTTTCTTTTATGTTTCTTTTAATTAAAAAAAATCTAATTTAAGTTTCCCTTCCCCTCACCCATAACTACTATTATGCAGCATCGAGAAACATCGTGCAAACGGTTTTCGAGTTAAGGGTTGAAAAAACGAAACTTTTTCTCGGTGGTTTTCATTATAGTATTTCACCATGTTACTACTTACAGTAGTATGCTTTGACATCAAGAAAATTTCCCGACCTTTTTTCTTTGAGGTAACTTTCATGTTTGATCATGTGTTGACATTACGAGAAGAGTTTAAATGTTGATTACAGTATACTTTTTTTTTTACAGAATGTGGCTCAGTGGTAAACAATACGCTTTCAAGTCCTGGGTATCCAAACAACTACCCGGATGACATGCACTGTGAATATTCGGTTCCTGTTCCAGATGGCATGACATTGATAATTAGCTTTCAAGACTTTGACTTGGAGGAGGGCGACGAAGAATGCGAGTAAGTACAGTTCTATTACTATACAGTGGATTCAGATATAATAATCAGCGTTTGAACAAGACTTTGTCTTGGAGAGTCAAAAATCATGCAGGTAAGCAAAGGCATGAAATGTTAATATACAGTGGCCGTTTATATATAATAATGCTACATACAGTAATGCTATAATCAGCCTTTGGACGATTTTCTCAGTAATCATCACCAACCCAGACAAACATCAACAATAAATTAAATTAATTGTTGATGCACTTGAGAGATTGATAAGCACAAAGGAAGCATAAGAGTCGCTCGAGGCGATAGCCGAGACTGTGACTCTAGCTTGTTGAGTCAAAATCAAAATTTTCGGCAAAACAAGCGCGCGCTTTCCTTAGTGTGTTATAAAAAATATCCATACAAAGCTGACACTGTTAAGCTGACAATGTTAAGTCTATTTTTGAGATATATGTAATGTGAATAATCTCACTTTTTATTGTCTGTTGAAACTTTCCACGAATGTTATCACACAAGGTTTTGTAAGTTGATTGAGAGATATACATTTTGTTGTTTTGTCTCGCTTGAGATCTGTGGCGTTTTTCCTTCTCGTGGGTTATTTATAGAAGTAAAAAGTGTTTCAAGGAAGTTTAGACATTTCTCGTCTTGCGGTCAAACGGACAAAATTTCCTGTGTTATTACATCTCCAAAAAATAAAGATCTATAGAAGAACGTATTTTTTCTTGTATCTACCTTACTATTATTTAGGGTATTTTTTATTTAACTTGCTCGCGTTCGTTTATAAGATTAGTTTTGTTTTGGTCCGACATACACATGCTACCGTCACCTGATAACTAACAAAAGACAACAATACTGCTATCAGGGAATGTGTAATCGTCTCAATTGTTGATGAGCATTTGTGAAGCAGCTACAATCCTTATGTTGTTTAGGGACACTCCACCGTTTTGAAACCAGCTTGTAAACCACGTAAAACTTGCCGATAAGTAAAGTGAAAATGAAACTAGACTTACATCTCCATTCCTTGCACCCCCTCCCCAAAACAACGTTTGAAGTCTGTGAAATGTAGTAATTGTTAAAAGTGTTTTTATTCCTGTGGGTGGGGGGGGGGGGGGGGGATGGTGGGGGAAAGGTAAGGATTTTCTTCAGATTTGAACCGAAATATGCCAAGTGTCCCAAATATATTAACCACAGTTTTAGATAAACGGAAGAATCGTGGATTTTTTATTTTGCCTAAAGAAAACTTTGACGTTTTAATAAACGGTCAGAAAAGTGCTCAAGTACAAGACCTTACGTTCCGGACACAAACATTTTAGCTCTCATTAATAAATATTGCAATGATGGAAAGAATTGCAAGGTGTTAATTTCATGCCTCCTAGATGAATGAAACTGCATGAGAATATCAGAACAGCTCATTTTTAACCCGTGAATACGCGCAAGCGCAATGAACGGGTAGTCGGAGATGACGGCAAATTCACTCACTCACTCGTTCCATCACTCAGCTGTAAACTTAGTGACGTAATGCTTTGTTACGAATGCGTTTCGTAACAAGAACAACGTGAATCCAGCGATAACAATAACTAATTTGTTGTAAACGAATATAAACAACAACAAGCTCAAAGATGTTTCGCATTTGGAGTCTTTATATAATTAATGCAACATAAAATCGATCTAAAAGGATTTTTCAACAGAGAAACGCGTTTTGATGCGTATCTACAAGTGGTGTAAGGTTTTGGCGTAATGCCGGAAATGGCAGTCGGGAGTCGCAAGTTCAAGTTTTGTTCAGGACCGGTTTTATTTCCTTCTTCTTCTTCGGACTGAACATTATGAAAGTGATGTACTGTTTCTTTTTTGCGTTCGTCAAAAATCCTTACGTTTAATTTTTTTTTAAAAATATCGAACCTTGTCAGTGTGAAAACATAAGCTTACCGCAATATTGCGTTACGCGTTAGCATTTCTTATTCACGGGTTGACTCTTAGCCTTTGATTTCTCTCATTACGTTTTAATAGTAAAAGCTAATATGTGTATTTTATTTTATTTGGAACTCGTACAAAAAAAATCACAGAGCAGCATAAAGTTTATGCCAAAAAATTGGCATAAAGTAATATTGATGATATTTATTAATCGAAATTGTGGAAATTTTCTGTTCAAGGCAATGTCACACCCCGCTTCATTACATTATGTAATTATTGCCAAATAGAAAAAAATAGGGGTTGTGTGATAATTCAATTATTGCAGAACCGGCAGTTAAACACATTCATGATCATAAATGCCTTGTAAAAGCCAGCTTCTTGCTGCTGATGATGATTTCTGGCCTTTAAGATTTCCATGTACGTTTAAGTTCTACAAGCTACGTTAACTCTTTGTTGAATGAATGGCTTTTATGCGTTTGCTCATGACAATGCTTTTTATTCACCGGAAAATTGTCATATGCAGAGATAACAACTTGGTAACACTAAATTGTTAGCTGTGAGGGCATTTTTATATTTTTCGGGTTTCCTCCCAAACCAGTAAATGTGGGAGTGAAAATAGGAAAGAACATTTCTTTCTTTGATTTACTGATCAACTACAAGCTTAAAAGTGTAACATCGACCAAGTTCCAAGTCAGTATAGTAATTTTCATAGAAAAGGTTATAATCATCCACCGACCTCTGCCGATATTTAATGCTAATGCACGGGTACTCTGTATGTAAGATAAGTGTATTATTGAGTTTTCCGTGTGTACTTTCTGTAAATACACAGCACAAATATTATCTTTGCAGATATGACTATTTGAAGATCACTAGTGAGAAGAACCAGTCATTTGGTGTGTACTGTGGTGAGAAGACTGGGAAGACGGTTAATGTAACTGGAGACTATGCAGTTATAACATTCCACTCAGACGACAGTGTACAAAGAAGAGGATTTCGTATTCTTTTCAATACTACTGGTAAGAAATATCAAATAAACAAACAAAAACGACACCGTGATCAATTCAGTCGTGCGAGGGTCATGTAAATTTACAAGGACAATTGGTTCGATTTCCCTTAGACCGCTATCGATCTTAAATGTCTAGCTCAGTAGAACTGACTAACAAAACCCCTACAAAAACTGCCTGAAGAGAGACGAATTATACACAGAGCAAGCTTCTTACAATAGAACTTTTTATCCAACAGGTGTACATTCTATAACTGGATGATATCAATATTACATTAAGTTTCGTTCAGCCCGCTATCATCTCCACTCCACTTCCACGGTTTGAATGGTCAATAAGATGATCGTTGCCTCATTAGCATATACGCCTCGTTCTCTAACCGTAGATACAAAACAATCAACTCGAATATAGGACGAACATAGCACAATTCACGATTAGCCTTCTCTGGAAACTTGAGCCCGATATACTAGATGCACTTCGTACAATACCGTTTCAAAAACTTAGAATTTTACAAAGAATGTATTGCTCATTAGCGACATTAGCGCTTTTGCCACCCAAGCAATTTTGCATGGAAAAAGCTAAAAATTACTAAGTATAACAAGGTATTTCAACTTTTGAAGTCAATTCGTATTTAGTACGGTGCCTTCTCTACGTAAATTCGTATTCTAATGAGGCAAAATGTAAACAATGACGTCAGCAAAGATTCGCCTATAGTCAATCTGAAACAAGCGTCCCATCCTGAGCACTGGGAGCATAATTTAGATACATATTCTAAAATCAAGAATAATTTAAGCTTTGCTAAAACATCCAAAATGCATTCTCGTACACACTTGAGAATGTTCGAGCTTGATAGATTAAAAATCAGAAAATAATGTCTTTACAAGTTCTATATTAAAACTTGGAATAGTTTACACTTACAGGCGAGTGAGAAGGAAGCCCTTGTGACTGTTGTGTTTAAGGGAAGGCCTAACGCACCTCCATATTCAATGCTCACAGCTTGTAGAAGTAATCATGGAAAACTGAAACTTTGGCCACTCGACAACATAATAATAAATTTGTCCAGATGGGTCTAAAATGAGTCGACCCCTTTTAATTATAGTTCAATGCAGCATTTTCGCACACTAGAGAGTAAACTTATCGGTAATTAGTTTTTAATGCGAGAGCTTTGTTACTAACGTTCACTTGGCATGTCCACTTCGTTTTCTGTGCTAGCCGCGCGGCTACACATGGGCTAAAATAATATCTTTGTGAACATTACATAGTTGCCGACAAACTTTTCATGGACTATAAAAACGAGTTGTCGACGATAAAACTGCCGCATATTTGTTTTCTTCAACCAATTAGTTTTCCTTTTGAAAAGAAAAAAAAAGGTTTGGTTGTCAAGTGACTTTTTTTAAAGTCTGTTATCGATAATTTGCTTCACAGACTGGCGTCTCCGTTATGGACAACTTTTTATGATCGAGAACTAAAAGTTATCGATAACAATTGGTCTATCCTGTCGTGGTCCATAGAGCAGAAGAATTATGCGTGTGTTTCGCTGTAACCTTAATCTACTTCACTTCCACTCCTTCGCGCCAAGATCAATCTGAAATGTGCGGCCCCTCCCAATCGGGGGTATATAATTTAGACACATTCTAATAGCGCGCATAATTTGAGCTTTGAAAAATATATACCAAAAATCAGGCTCCTAAACACTTAACAAGTACGGAATTGATCAATTAAAATACCGGAAATACAGTGCGTATCCTTGGAAATGACAGCGTATCGGTTACCATAGCAACCGATTCATTTCAAACATTGCCAAAATGTATCTCAGGAGTAAACGAACAGTTACTAAAGGCGGCATATGGTAACAAAAAAATGCTCTTGAAAAATCGGAGGGGAAAAACGATTGTTTTGTGTCCGTTACGTTCGGCTGAGATCAACAATTAATTCGTCTCCGGCTCTCGGGATAAAACCGCTAATGTAAACTATTTGTTTTAATCCCATGGCGACACTCATCACGGGATCGGGACGAAAATAATCTCGCTTTTTATGTAAACGGCCTCTTAAAGTTAACTTTAAAAATGTTACCGAACCTGCAAATAAATTATTCAATTCAGTATTTTGTATGATGTGGTATTTTATGCTCCCAAAAAATTATTCAAGTCAATCTTTGGCACGTTGTGGTAGTTTGTCTAGTTGAACCTAATTGTAATTACAGTGTATAATACTGTAACGAAGTCACAGCCAGGGAGGGAGAAACCGATACACCTTGTCATAGCTGGGGGGAACTAGCGGATGCACCCAAACTTGCAAGCTGGGCCTAAGATTTGGGGGTTTGACAATTCTGATCTGGCCAAGTGCCTAGCCTCAGACTTTCAACCTGAAGGTCAGTTGGCCTAGGCCTGGTGTCAATTCAATAAAACTTTTACAAGTGTAATTTACAAGTGTAAACATTGTTTCAAAGGTTGAAAACAATAGCTACACTAAGTTGTAAATTACACTTGTAAAAGTTTTATTGAATTGACCCCTGGTCTCTCTCCACCCAGCTGAGTAAACGGCTACCGGCCAACATAATGCTGGGGGTAACCTTGCGATAGACTTGTATCCTACAGAAATCGGGTTTAGCGATGGTAGTTCTGGGTGACTAGGCTCGTGAAAACTTTACCTTACCACAATTTGAAGAAAGCTCTAGATAGTTATTATTAACTCTATTTAACAATTGGTTCATGCTTTAGCGTCGCCGAGGGCAACTCTAGCTTCTTGAGTGCTCTCCAAACTTCCCACGTGCTCCATAACTCGATAGTGCACAGCTAAAAGCATGAACCAATTGTTTTATAACATAGCCGGTGGAATTGTGCATCAAATCCGACGCGAAAAACGGACAACAATATCAGAAGTGATTGTTCGCGGTAAGCGAAATATTAAGCACAATAGGAATTGGTTTTATTTCAAATTTTCTGTTAAAAGCTCGAGTTTTATTTTACTGCAGTTTAAATACAAAATTCCCTAGTTTTAAAAAAGAAATCACGGTCAAGAATGGCTTTTGCGATTTGCTCACGCTGTCAGCGTGCACTATCGGGATTTTGAGCACGCTTACGTATGCTGAATTTGATTGCGCGGCTCTGCTAGCTATGTTATAATTTTAAATTTACTTTAAATACACCGCACAAACAATGATTAGTTTGCACTAGTACTACATTTACGCGATGGCCATATCCTTTGTGGATTAAAGTTGTAGATGTAGATGTAGAATGTCGGAATTAAGCCTGAAACTGAGCAATTATTTTATATATTTTAATGAAGTTTTTTGTCAAATATATATTTGTAATGTTTAGTGATGTATTATTTTCATCTAAGGTAGTGATACCAGCTCCTGTTGTACGAGTTCTTTCAGGTGCTAAAACTTTCTTGTTCGGTTATGAGAACGCATCCATATACATAGCGGTTATAACTCAACAACGGTGACTAATAAAACAAATACTGAAGTAAACGAGGTTTGACACAACCCGGCACAATATCATTTTGACCATAGATAATGATAGAGTAAATCTCCTTATCAATAATCGCGAGTTTATGGATTTCAATAGGCTTATTTTGAGATATTACTTGGCTTCGAGGCTTGGGAGAATAAAGCAAAATAAATCACATTGAGGTTCAAAAATGAATAGTTTCTTTCTTTTGCTTTATTTCCCTTCACCCTCGAAGTCAAGTTAGAATTATGATGCATCGAAATTGGCCAATTATGTTGCACGGTTTGAATTACGACATTTGTTTAAGCACCCAACATAAAAACGAGGCTAAAATATTTTATTACATGGCGAACAAATCCTCTTAAAAAGACGTTTGCGTTTCTGAAATTCAGCCCAGCCGAAATCAGGTCGGTGTGATTTTTCCAGCCTCGGCGCAGCATCCCAACTTTTAAACGGCTGAGCTCTGAGATCGGTCAGGCAATCGACTTCAAACATATACAAGAGATAGAAAAATTGTTCCAAACACATAGATTTGACTAACATCGGTGTTGCCATAGCAACTACCTGATGACGTGATCATTTTTGCATTTTGCATTTAACAATTTTCTCGGCATCTATACGTAAACTATTTAAACGACCTCATGCCTTTTATAGTCTAGATGCAGATATTAAAGAATGCAAAGTTGTACAAAATTCAATGAGAACGTTTTCCAAAACATTGGGTTGAATGTTTCCTAGGAAAACAAATTAAAGAGTCGCCTTACATTCCGGTTGATTAGTCGATTCCAGTCATGGCAAAAAATTGGATGACATTTGCCTCTATTTTTTTAACTCGTCCCCAGTCCCCCAATTAACCTTAAAATCACAGCGAAAACGCCATTTTTTGAAGGGAAAATCAAAATTTCGCCCATTTATGAATTACTTTTCGGAAATCCACACTCGGATGCCAGAAATTTTGTTATTATTCTATCTGAAAACGTTATAATATTTTAATAACAAAAAAAGTCCCGTCATTTTGACCTTGAAGTGACCAATGTTACGTAAAGGCTTGTATGGAGTTCAACGGCGCGGTCATTTCAATAGGCGTAATGTCAACATCCACACTCGGTTTTGAAGAGACTGGGATCTAGTGAACATTTTGATGGGAAATATGATTTAGTTGCAGTAGGGTTGCAGCTCTTCGAAACCTCTATTTTCATTGGCCCGGTAAAACACAGCAGCTATTGTTTTTAGGGTTAGGGTCCATTGTTGTGTTGTTTGTTCTATTGTTAGCTCTAAGGGTTGCAAACCAATGGTGTGAGACCTTACGAGAGCTGCAACATCACCCTTTAGTTGAAGCGAAAAAAAAAACCCCGTCATTTTGCCATTTTTTCAGTACAATATGTTTCGACTGAGCCCATTTTGGCTTCTGTTGGTGACTTGCGCGGACTAGCGCCCAGGCCGTTCGAGCCCAACTGCCCATGGGTAATAGTTCGTTTTGGTAACGCGTACGCCCGGAGCAAATTGTTTAGTATGTTTCCTGAAAGATTGAAACAATATTTTCATCATATATTATACCAGTGGCATAATACTACTTTCCTTGAAGGTTTCATCCAGTTTGTTTCAAGAGTTTTCTGTTGATGTGAACAAAAGCAATGAGACTTTTACATTCATCTTCAACATTTTCATTGCTGTATTATTTGTTGACCTCAGGTTTATTTCAGGACTTTCTCTTTTGTCTAGATTCTACATATTTGTGTGCTTTTGGATCAACAAGTTTATGATGCTTGCTTGTTACGCTTCATTAACAATAAGGCATATTTTGACCAAGAAATGTGTAACTGCAGTCAAATATCCGAGAAACTCTCAATTTGAGAACAACAACTTGGTTGCTGATTCTGCAAAAATTCCTATGACAGCATTACAGCTAGGATTGACCATTATATTTAAGAGAAAATTAGATTTAAACGCGTTTTATCTGCGTGGTCGCAGCCATATGTTAAAGGTACTGTCAACCCTTTTTAGTGGAATTTTGCATAATTTTAGTTTTGTAAAATTTTTGTAAAGATATAGCATTAATTTAGAAATTATCGAAGGAAGGTTTGCAAAATTATTAAAACAATGCGATAAATTCATAAAGAACAATTTTAAGAGAGTAATTGATAAGTTAATCCATAGCTGTGATAATCCGATATTCCCATTCCGGAGTGCAGCGCCCTATTGTTATTTTCCCGCTAAACTTCATCTGGTATCTCGTACTAGAACATATTTGCATATTTTCCTTAACCCTCGGTCGTACAGGGTTTTTCTACCATATTTTCAAGACCATTTAAGATTATTACATGCCGTTTTTCATAGCTGTTCGTTTATCATTTGGACACATTTGGGTAAAGTTTGGCGACAACCGATTGCTATGGTAACGAGATATGACGTCATAAGTAACACGTTGTTAAGCCATTGTTGAATAAAAAAAGCGTGTTTTTTACCTTTTTTCAGTGAAAAAACATATAAAATGCTACCAAAAGCATCAAAATGTTTAATTGTATGTTATTTTGCAACTTCAGCAAACAATATTTGCAATTTCCGCTTTTTTCCAAAAATTTTGAATTTTTAGCGGAGCACTTGCCAGGCCGAAGGCCTGGCTGCGCAGCTCCATACTCATAGAACCGATGCTCTTCATTTTTCATGGTCATGGCTAGCGGAATGTTTCGCGGGCGCGCGTGTGCCCGACGCCGCCCTCCGCCGTCGCGCAGGACTAGCTTGCCTTCGCGCAGGACTAGGTCGCGGGCGCGTATGACGTCGGAAAACATGCGCGTACGACGTCATGTTGAAACCAAAGCGAGGCTTTGTTTTTCGCGCGGTTACACGGCCGAATGTCACGTCAGCTAGAAAAACACTTTGATGTTTTACTGATTTACTAAGCGGAGAAAACCGTTTAAATTAAAGGCGTTATTTCCCTGAATATTTCGCGGTTTGCTACTCAAGACAAGGATACTAATTAAGGGATACTCAGAAGCCGCTTTAGTGTAAAAAGACGAGCTTTCAGGGATAAAATCTTGTTTTTTATCAATGCGGGAGATGTTTGTTTTCTACGGATTTCAGAACCAGAAGCGGAGATTTGAATTTCCAAGCAAAGCGAGGGACTAAAGGTAAAACAGATTACTGTTTTTGATGAGAATTTATATTAATATCAATCTGTGAGTGACTTTTTATTGGTGTTATTGTTAGTTTTGGAGAATTGATTTTAAAACGTGCTTGAATTCAGTTGTATCGATCTCTTGAATTTCATCGAAGAAAGCTTAAACTCGATGAGCTATAATTAAATGGTACGCGTTTTGCTTTTAAACGTAAACTAATGGAGATTTCAATAATTTTTTTCGAAAGAAGATTGTGTTGTCCATTTTTATGTGTTTGTTTGTTCATTCATTAGATAGATTTAAAAGCGATTTTATATAAACAAAACAAGACTGATTTTATAGTACAGTTCCATCTTCACTCGCATCGCCTTATACAAATATGTTTGTGTATTTTTGCAATTTCTGATTTCCAAATCAGTTTCTCGAGCAATTTTTGACAAACAAAAACTGTATTTTATTCGGAAAGTAGTTGTACTAGTTATTCCAGACAGAGAAAAGTTGTTTTTGTGAACTTTTGTACGGTCTATAAAAATGTACTGTGCAGACGGTCGCGTAATACTGTTTTTGAGAATTGCTAAAATTGAAAATAGCCCGTTCGTCAATCTTAATTCTTGTGCTTCCAACCTTTCACCTTAGTTAAGCTTGTTCAAAGTGCGACGCTGTTAGGCTTGGGCTATCTATATATATTAGTAAAATCCAAGATGGCGTCCATTCTGGCTGCCATTTTGGATGACGTCACTGACCCTCAGCAGCTCCACAACCCATAATATTTACCTTATCTTGTAGAGCACATCACGGGCTATCTATTAGAAGTAAAATATTTCCGAAATATTGCAACGTCGCAAAAACCCATTGGGGGTTGTTTTACCACGGAGGGTGTAAGTATAAGTTTGCTCGTACGTCCGAGGGTTAAACCACAATCCGGAGCGTATTACGCATCGTCCACGTTTATTAGTGTAATGAAATAGCCTATTCCTCGTGGCGGTTTTCCATGTTTCACACAGTCCAATATTTATGACAATTTCCCATTTGGCCGTCAAAAGCCAAGGTAAGAATTTTTGGTTAGCGGAATTGTAGACAGGACGAGTGAAATGAACCTCTCCGAAGACAAAAAGCCAAATTACGAAAGAATAGCTTACTCGCGAGCATTTATTGCAGATACCAGTGAGTGCGTGTTTTAGATCAATTTCTGCGGCAAATTCTGTCGTTTTTTTATTTCTGTGAAAATTCTCCGGCCATTTTCGCTCGTTTGTTTCCCAGAAAATTTTGACGTTCTTTCCGCTTTCCGCTCTTTTCGCTTTTGCAGATGCCCATACTTCGCCGTTATTGCCATGTTTTCACACTGTCAAAAATTCCACTAATCGGCGATAGACCTTTCTCACGAATTTCACATACACGTCCAGTATGTTAGTTGGATATTAATGCACCAAAGTGTGTGGGGCTTTTACTTAAATTCTTTTCTCGTGGCGTAGAAAATAATTGTTTCTTTTCCAATTTCAAAGTGGATTTACTCTGGATCGGAACAAATGAAAATATCGAAAATGCCTCACACTCTTTGTTAGCACATTAACTTCATAGTGATATAGACCAGTTTGATTTATGTTCTGGCTAAAACGTAGTCTGATAATTGTGTTATTCAGTGAAGCAAATACCGTAAGTTTTGCGTTTGAAGGCTTGCGCGCGCTTACCTAAACAATTGCTCTTTTCGGAAAGTACAATTTATTAGCTTAAAGGTGATGTGTAGTTTTCTGGGATTTCTTTGAAAACTGCGCGTTTACGAAAGATTTCCCAGAAGACACCCTAAAGGGCTGACAGCAACAGACATTGTAGTAAAAACATAAGTTTAATCTGGACGTAGAGAAAATTACTAAATAAATATGCAAAAGTCGTGATTTCATCGTTTCGTTGCTATGGCAACACCGATGTCAATCAAACCTGCGTTTTTGGAATTATCAGTGTAAAGAAATCGAGAATCTAATGCTGTGTCTACATAACAACCGAAAGAGGTTTAGAGTAACATATTTCAACGAAACACGTTTCCGTAAACATGTTTGCAATTTCATCGTTCACATTAGGTGTGAATTTAAAAACACGTTTCGTACCTGTTTCGTGAAATAGATAGAATTTCGTATGACCTTGAAAAACGGTTCGGAGAGTGTTTGCGATTTGTTTCATCCGCCAATGATTGAACAGATCGAAACAAAAGACTCGTTTCGTTTCCCGCGTAAACAACCCTAATATAGCAAATGCGCTTGTTCGATAAACCAATCGGAATGTCGAAAACAGAATGACGTCAAACAGAATATTGATTGCACGATTTCGATAAGCCAATCAAAATCCGCGCGCGTTTGACTCTGTTCAATAAACCAATCTAATCACTTTTCGCGTTCATTTGTTGTTTTGGCTGTGTACGCGCGTTCCATTTCAAGGTCATACGAAAATCGCTCTATCATAAATTATAGAAACCAGGCACAAGCTCGCATGAAATCTAGAGAGCTAGAACTTGCTGTTGTATGATTTTGTGGTTTAATCTTACTTCTAAGTTCTTTGGGAACGAAGGCAATGCAATGTTTTACAAGGATCATGATCGCGTTACTCGCGTTAAACGTGTTTCGTCTGGCTGAGATCGAAACTACCTCGTGAGGTAGTTTCCATCAAGCTAAGAATAAACATGTTTTGATTGTGATTCGCGCAATGCGCCGCCTGATTTGAACACTTTTCACAGTGAATCATGTTTCATTCTTGATCAGATCAACTGAACATGTTTCGCCCTATTGTGAACATATGATAAGACGGTCAGAAAATGAGTGATCTATGTAATATAGTGTCCCTAACATTCTAAAGCTGTTGGAGACACAATATCCCAAGGAACACTCGCGCTTTTATTGCTCGGGTTACGACATTAATGGCAGTGGGAAAATAGGCTCCATATTTGCACCATGGAGGACTCTTTCGACATTTCTGATTCAAGCAATATGTAGGAATTATTTCACAAATTGAACCTACCGGAATACGTTTCAAGATGAGTGGTTTGAAAAACCGCACGAAACACTAAAACACTAACACTTACATACCACAAGGCAGTAAACTACTCAATTTTATTAGCAAATTACCACACCCTCTGCACAAAAAGGGAAAAAATAAATTATGCTTCCAGTGCTTCCTGCTGCGAGTTCAAGAAAAAATCCAAATAATAAAACGAGAAATTGCAACTGCACAAAAATGTTTAAATAACTTTTTTTTCCGTACGTTGGTAGTGTTTCTTTAACTATCTATTTCTCTGGTCTTATCAATGCTTTTTTTGTAATAGTTCATTAATTTACTGTATTATTATTATTATTATTATTATTATTATTATTATTATTATTTAATTTAAATTTCAATAGAATATCCATTACATTATACGGCTTTTAAAGGGGCAGTATCACGAGGTTCCACGCGCGGCACTGTTCACTATTCTTGCACCGGAATTTTGGACATATTACTGTTAAAAGTGATATTTTCTTTCTTCCGGGTATCAAAAGGCATTTTTTGATTCCACAAATTGCTCCACTTCTCGACGGCCTTTTTGAAATTGCGGAATCAAACTTGAAAACGTGGGCCGACGTTTTCAAGTTTCGACCTCGTGATACTGCCCATTTAAGACTTTAAGACTCTATATTTCTATCTTCGGAAAGAACCAGAAAGAAAACCGTAACCGTGTTTTTTTCTTCAACCTAAATTAAATGAAAATTATAACTTTCGGTCGGAGTATGATTGAAAATATGTTACGGACGGCAAATTATTCACCACACAGACGCAAGTTATACCCAGGTTTAATTTCAACCTGAAGGTCTGTGGTTCGATACCCGTCTTCTCTTCCATTGTCTTGTTAACTTGGGCACGAAACTTTGCTCTCCATTGCCTCCCTTCACCCAGGCGGGGACGGAAGTGGTAATACTAAGAATACCCTCAGTCGCTTCATGCTCCGGAAATGGGGTTAAGCTCCTGCAGTTATGGGGACCAGACTCCTGAAGACTTAATCTTGCTATAAATTGGAGGAAATGGCCACTTATTTTCGGAATTAAGCAACAAACAATTAAGAAAGTCTCTATTTAAATTCATCTTTACATATGGTACTAAATAGAATATATTTGCAGTGTTTAGTAATTTCGATCTTTATATTTTACTTCATTAGTTTCACCTAAGGTAGTGATATCAGGTCCTGTTGTACAAGTGCTTCCAGATGTTTTCCAAGTGCTGTCAGACATCAAACTGTCGTGTTCAGCCACAGGAACCCCTCCAATATACATAGCGATTATAAAGAACTCAACAACACTGAAAAATACAATCAACTCTGCACGCATCCAAGTAAGTGGGGGAGGAAACTACACATGTCGTGCCACCAGCAAGTATGGAACCGACGAAAGAGTTGTGGTATTTACCAATGGTGAGGACAACCCGATTATTTCATTCTAACATAGTGATAAAAATGCGTGAGGCTGGGAGATAGGACTATAAAAGAAACGAAGTTTCGCACAACCCGGAGTACATCTTAGACACGACCATATATAATATTACTGCTGGTTTGCGGTTCTTAAATACGGTGTACCATTGGAATCACGACCATGTTTTTGAGCATCCAACATGAAACCATAGTCCCTCAGGGACAATATATTGTTATATCTATTGTTATATCTTTTTTTGGATGTTTTGGGTGTAACAGGAATGGAAGCCCAGGAAATTTGTCGGTTTAATACCGTGATCGGTTCAGCGAGGCGCGTGTATGATAAAATTGGTAGCGCATCAAGTTTGACAAGAGATTTAGTTACTTAAATTTTTAATGTATCATTTTCATCTAAGGCAGTGATACCAGCTCCTGTTGTACGAGTTCTTTCAGGCGCTAAAACTTTCGAGTTCGGCTATGAGAACACATCCATATACACAGCGGTTATAACTCAACAACGGTGACTAATAAAACAAACATTGAACTCAACGAGCTTTGACACAACCTAGCACAACATCATTTTGCCCATAGATAATGGTAGAGTAAATCTCCTTTTTATCTCGTTAATGCGCATGCGCATTAAGCGAGATTTCGAAATTACCACGAAAAAAGGGGCAAAAGCTGTTAACAAATTTTTGTGGACTTTTGTCCGGGGGGGAGTTTCTTCTTTCTTCTTCATAGAAGCTATATTAGGGCATTGAGGATATGGTTGGTTAAAGCGGTTAGGATTTCAAGAAGGGCGTCACATACCGTCACTAAAATATTTGAGGAACACCCCCGGTCCTATTGTTAATTTCCCTAGGGTATTGGGATGTCAGAACTTGTGATGAACTTGTCATATTTCACATTACGTCACTGCAAAGATATTAAAGTTCTTAGTTTCGATATCTCACGTTACGTATCAATATTTAAAATTTTCAATCATTTGTCGTAAAGCCATTCAAGCTGCTTTCGAGAATGGTAAAAATAGGTCAAATACGTTTTCTTGGGAAACGTAGTTTGAGAATTTCACGGTCTATTTTTACGAATGGAGACGTTATTGGACGGGAAAGTTTGTGTTTTAATATGAGCGATATGGCAGAGCAAAATAGCATGAACTTTGCGTTTGTATGCAATAGTATGGGAAAGACGTCATAGTTTTATTGGTTTAGCTACCGTGCACAAGGAAATTTTGACTGAATTTGTTTTGCGGGAGGAAATTTTTGCGCGTCGGGACAGCTTTTATTAAATTTCTGCTGGGAGGAAATGTTTGCGGATTTCTGGTCAAGTATAAATAAAATCCAAGGCATCGGTATTAAACAATTTCACTTCCTGACCGGAGGTTTTTATAGTTCTCCCAGTTATATGGTTGCTGTTCTGGCGCCAATATGAACATAAACAACGAGAAAACTAGTGAGTGAATTATTGTACGTTGTTGTAAAAATGTATCAGTATTATGATAACAGTCTCTGGTTCTTTTGAGGACGTGTGTGGAGTTGAATCGGGAATACAGATAACTGTTGTGCCGGTCGCCTCGGAGTTATGATAGGAATATATTCACTGTTGAAAAGTTCTTGTTAAGCCGATATACATCATTAAAACAAGTAATTTTTTCTGCGCGATTATATTTCTGCGGTGGAAAATTTAATACAAAATAAAGTAATACTGCATAATAATGCAACAACGGACAACCTTTGCCTGTATCTCCGGCAGATCAGAAAAAGGTTTTGAAAAATACTGCGGTCAGGAATCCCGCATGTTTGATTACTTTAGTACAAATTTTATAATTTGAGAAATTGGGGCGCTAAGTTTCATGATGTCACTTTCCGGGAAACTTGATAAAGAGTGTACAGCTATTATGCTGGAGATTCAAATATTTCAAACCGGATGTAATGGAGATACTGCCTAGCTCCGAGAAACACATTACACTTACACGCGGAATAAACTCTGAGGAGCTACTAAAAAACAATTGCAAGATCCCACTATTCCAATATATGACTATCGCATAAGACTTGGATCTTAATAGAATATTTTACGAATTTTTACTGCGGTCGTGACCCCGGGGGTCGTCAAGAAGACACTGTCAACACTATATTTTGAGGTTTAAAGCAGACCCATTTAATCTCTAATAGTTACTAAACATGATACCGGAAATAGAAAACTCTCGACTTTCGAATAAAAAAAGACAGAACTACTATATATTCGCAAATAACCCATTCATGTATAACATTAACTTATGCAGCCATTTCTTTTTCAACTCTCCACAAAAGAAAAATCAATGTCCGCTTCACTTTCCAAAACATTTCATATCGATATTAATAACAACATACACAACTGCGTGAAATATTTCCTTTAACAAGCATAGACAACTAAGCGGGAAACAGATATTTCAGCCCACCCACATCTGACGTCTGAGTTATCAAAAGTTTCTCTGGCTTTTGTTGATAATTTTGTCCGATGGATTATGAATGTTCTGTGATACTTGTTATCTTTGTGGAATGTCCGGTTTCCGGAAGATTATAAAGAACAGGAAAGAGCGAATCTCAAAACTGTCTTAAAAATGGGTGTCTGTAAAACGCGGACCGGATGGCAGCGGATGGCGGATGGCGGATAATAAAATGCGGATAAGAAAATGCGGATGATAAAATGCGGATGGAAAAAAAAATAGAAAAAATTCTTTATGACTTTTACAAAAAAAAAAAAAGAAATAGTTATTGTTGAAACTGAACGTCTTAAAGTATTTAACAATTAATAAAAAATAAAATTTCAACTTGCATTCACCTTTCATGTTCTCAGATAAACAGTGGTCTGTTGCTTATCACTGTTTGTATTTGATCCAATGTGACGCAATGGATCGTTCACGGAATCTGCAGTTTATTTGATTTCTTATTATTTTTATACCGTGGTGGTCTACTGAATAGATCCGATCTATTTGCACTCTCTATCTTAAGGAGAAGAATGGTTTGGCCATTCCCTGTTTCTCTCCCTATGGCGCTGACATGTATCGGTTTGTTAGGTTGAATTGTTCTTTGGCCATGTGCCACAATTGTTTGTGGCGTGACCGTTGCGCAATATTCCCTATCACAGCTCTTTCTAGAATGATTAGCGACATATATGAGATAGGTGCAGTGGTTCCGAGTCTCATTATGTTCTAGCTATGGCACACTGACGAGGGCATAATAAGCCCGAAACAGCTGTCTGTGTCTGCTTTCTAGTTTTGAGCGCTGATCATGTCAGGTTTGGCCGACCGTAGTGCCATTTCGAGAGAATGCCTTTTCACATTGTTTGATCGGTGCTTACAGTGGTCTGTTGCTTATCACTGTTTGTATTTGATCCAATGTGACGCAATGGATCGTTCACGGTATCTGCAGTTTATTTGATTTCTCAGATAAAGCATTTTCTACTTCACCCTATACTAATTACTGAGCGTGAAGGGTCCATAACCCGGGATCACAAATCCCGTTTCCCACACACACACATTCATGACCAGCAAAGCCGCGTAATCAACTGGCTCGAACTCACGTAAGCGTGCAAACATTAACTTTAAAATGCATCGATTACCGTTACTCCTTGTTTTTACATTGCATTACATAACTTATGATATCAGTCGTAAAAAGTTCGTACGGGTCACAATAAGTCAATATTCATTCCAATGTTCTGAACGAAAACAAATTCAAAACTGTAACTGCAACACGAACCGAAACTCACGGTGTTTACCGTATACACGGTACCTCACCCGTAGAAAGATATTTTCAGAATTAACTCTATGTACAGGTAAAATATTTCTTGTTTTCAACGTCGCATTTACAAAATGCTAATTAGATGACGCTAACCCGGGACTTTGCCATTATTTCTACGCCAATTTACAATGCGCAGTTTACAGAGTTTACAGCTTGAGGATAATAATTTGATAAATACTAAAAAATAAACAGTGGAAAAACGTAAGAATTCACTAGCATCCGTGAGATTTTCAAAACAGATCACCATATCAGTACAAGCCATGTCGGGATGCACGCCATTATGAAACAACGGATCAGGAGGTTCTTCAAGCTCCAAGAAACACAATAAAAACACAATAAAACACAATAAAACACAATAAAACAAGAATAAAACAAGGAGCTAAAACATTACATAAACTGCAAGAAGTCATTATTCCAGTAGAGATACGGGAGCTTCAGACATTGATCTTGAACACTTAATCCGTGATACAAACAGTCGCGATATATAAAGATCCACTTTCTCACAAGTCTTGCACACCGCAGACTAAGACACAAAATCACGGGCTGAGAGATTGACTGATCCAAGCATATTCATAACAATTAACAAAAACTGCAGCCGATCACTACTTATCTTGCAAGAAAAGTTAGCCAAAGAAGCCCCAACATATGCCAAGAGAGCTAGCATAACGAAAGCATAGAGAAACAATAATTCTGTAAAAGGCTGTGCACAGCATGTAAACTGACCTCCTGTCATTAAAGAGATTTATATCCCAAAGATCAAAGAGTCATATACATATCGAGCATTTGTCACATCTCTATTTTGGTGATCAAAGGGGAACAAATATCTCGTAGACCTTTTTGGGAAAGCTATTCTAGAGGTTTCTTTATACATTTTGCAAGTAGTGGGAGTTGTGTTTGGCCTGTCACTTTTATTGCTGCGGAACGAGCGTAGCGAGTGAGCAGCAACATAATCAGGATTTAAGAGAAATATATGAGAAAAAAATATAAGCTAGGAAAAATCTCGATTTGATCGCTTTTTACCAGAATTCACTGCGCCACGAACACATTTTGGGCCAGAATGCACTGCGCCACGAACAAGAGCCTCGCTTGCTGCTTCAAGCTGTTGGCTGCGAGATTTGTAATATTTTGGTCCAACATGTCCCAGTCCGGAAATCGGAACTGAAGTGCCGAAGACTACCGCGAGTTGAGCGAGGACTGTGAGGCATGGTGATAGGACCATTAAATGGCAAAGATTTTCGAAGATTGTACGGAATAAAAGACAAATTTACTTTGAAATCACTCGGACAGCGGTCGATGAGACTGAACTGAGCTGAGCGCTTGGGGACGCGAAACCTGAGCTGAGCTTGGGAGACGCGAACACAGTAATTAACCTAAATTTTCGCACCTTCCTCGTGGTCAACGCGTCCTTAACTCAACAATACTCTACAGACATTGCAGGAACTTGATGCGTGAATTACAAAACAAAATTAGTCTTATGAGCTGGAATTTTCGTCGATTCATCCCGGTTACATTTGCTTTGCTTCCCCTCAAAAAACGAAAGAGAAAATTCTGTAATACCAGCGAGATGATAAAACAGCATTATTACAACAAATTTACCGCAGCAGTTACTATCTTTTGGATACACTAGTAATACTGATATCCTCAAATTAATATATATATCATATGTTTAATAGATAAAATACTATATGTAAAGAAAGCCAAATTTAAAAAACGTGAAAGGTATGAAAACTATGATTTTCTAGTACTTAGGAAACAAAACTCTTTCACCCCTGACCAAGTTAACTTTAAATATATATAACCAGTTATTCAGATTCCCGTTTTGGCGATTATAAATGGGCAAAAACAATAACATACGAGAGGAAAATAGGTAACAACTTCAAAGCTATAGCATACTCACTTTTTCTTATCAACTGCATCACCTTCCTGTCTCTTCAACGAACCAGATACAAACACGAATAAAAAGTCAGCAAAGATTGTTTGTGAAGCAAAGTAACAGCTGAGGTTCAATCGAATTTAAGAACTCTTCTAACATACCGTTTCCTAAACACAGATTTTAAAAGCCCGTAATCGTCAGACCGTCGTCGGACTCCATCCTCAAACACGTGGGGCTCGAAACGCAACATTCATATATTTTCCAACTAGGATTGAGTGAGGCATGAAGTGGAACTTGAAGACAGTTTGGGCAATAAAGTTACTGTTTCGTGTTCTTGTTTCGTGCCATTTTAAAGTTAAAACGTAACTGTGTTTGCAAGGACCACCGTAACAAAATAGAAGCACCGGATCCTGTAGTAAAGGATCTAATCAGCGTAATGAAACAGTGACAAAAGCAAGGCTGATTAAACGGTACGGAAATTGTATTTGAATCCAATATTTCAAAAGGCACAGCCTTTCTTCTTCAGGGTCTTACAAACCTGTAAGACCCTGAAGAAGAAAGGCTGTGCCTTTTGAAATATTGGATTCAAATACAATTTCCGTACCGTTTAATCAGCCTTGCTTTTGTCACCATTTTAAAGTTATTTCTGCTTCTTTTCTTTCTTTCTTTGTTTTGTTTTGTTTTTTTTTTTCATCCGCATTTTATCATCCGCATTTTCTTATCCGCCATCCGCCATCCGCCATCCGCCATCCGCCATCCGCCATCCGCCATCCGCCATCCGCCATCCGCCGCCATCCGGTCCTCGTTTTACAGACACCCCTTAAAAATGAAATTAAGGTTGGAAAAATATATATTTGCTCAATTCTTTCTTTGAGGAATAAAGGAATTCTAAGGATATGCACTTTTTTGTCTTGACTTCCTGACTGAATTTAAGTCTTAAAATAGCAATGAATATGCGTGAACGGAATCTGATCGATCAATGACAGACATTGTAGCGACCATAGGTCATGGATCAGTTCTTTTCTTCTTTAAGGAGGCTCGTACCCATTTCTCAAGTCCACACCCTTTCAATTTTAATGGGCCATATCTTTTGTTGTAGTGCATAAAAAGACAAGCCACTTTGCATGCAAACACACAATACATTGAACTTTATGCGAGTATAGGATTTGTTTACATCGGTGCTTCCATGGCAACGGAATGGTGATCCTCTGAAATTCACAAGTTGCGGAGTTTCTCTAGATCAAGAGAAATTTTTGTAAAACCCTCTAGTGGACTAATTGATTAGACCATGGGCTTCAACTGGACAAAGTTTGAAAGAAATGTATGAGAGCGTTTTCGAAATTTTTAGAGATGAAGTTTTGGGGATTATAAATACAGTGAAAAACATACTATCGACATAATTGGCTAATATCTAAAGAAAATGATGCGCGATGGGGATGCAGTTTCATCTCATAGTAGTTGGATTCCATTTGAAATGGTGTGTGAAAAAGTGAGGGGGTTGCTTTGGCCGATTGCGAGAAAGAAGGATTTGATTAGCGTGCGTTCAGCTGCTCTTGTTGCCATTTTTGTATGTAATTTGGTCTACGCCTACAAATGTGATGATAATTTGGAAACCGCGAGATAATTTTTTTTTTAAATTTGACAATCTCGAGATTGGTCATTAATTTATATGGCCTGCAAGTTTCAAGGACATTGAAGACATGCAAGGCAATAAAAAAGGGCCTCTAATGAACCAATTTTTTCCCGCAGATTTTGTGTTTACAAGTGAGCGTCCTTATTATTCACAAGTATTGTTTTCGAGTTTCATATGCACGTGCAAAACTTTAGCAAAAAAATTATTTGCATAGGAACAGAACGCTCGATTGCTTTCCGAAGAATTTTCCGAAATATGCTAACAGCTGGCTCGAGAACTGTAATAACATTACGCACTCGATGTTGCGCTATTACGCTGTAATTCAGCCATACCGAGGGTCTCTTTAAAATTGCAGGACAAGAAGAACATATCCCAATTTGGAAATTTATTAACGTAATGCAGAAACAGTGCTTCTTTAATATGTCACACGCAAGAACAGCGTGACAACTTTATATTTTAGCTGAGAATTCTGCTTTGCGCTATTTTATATCTAAATAAGGAACAGATGCCACGCCGATTGCAACAAATAACCAGAGTGAGAATCATAAATGTGTTATTTCTGCATCTAGCACTTGATGAAACGTGACGTTTCCGACGTTTTCTTCATCAGTACTGTTCTCATTGCTATTCGTAACGCAAGCCAGTTATTAGCATGTTTCGGAAAATTCTTCGGAAAGCAATCGAGCGTTCTGTTCGATGCAAATAAATTTTTTTGTAAAGTTTTCCACGTGCATATGAAACTTGTAAACAATACCCGTGAATAATGAGGACGCTCACTTGTAAACACAAACTCTGCGGGAAAAAATTGGTACATTGGAGGCCCTATTTTATTGCCTTGCATGTCTTCAATGTCCTTGAAACTTGCAGGCCATATAAAGTGATGACGAATCTCGAGATTGTCAAATTTAAAAAAAAAATTATCTAGCGGTTTCCAAATTATCATCACATTTGTAGGCGTAGACCAAATTACATACAAAAATGGCAACAAGAGCAGCTGAACGCACGCTAATCAAATCCTTCTTTCTCGCAATCGGCCAAAGCAACCCCCTCACTTTTTCACACACCATTTCAAATGGAATCAATCTACTATGAGATGAAATTGCATCCCCATCGCGCATCATTTTCTTTAGATATTAGCCAGTTATGTCGATAGTATGTTTTTCACTGTATTATAATCCCCAAAACTTCATCCCTAAAAATTTCGAAAACGCTCTCATACATTTCTTCCAAACTTTGTCCAGTTGAAGCTCATGGTCTAATCAATTAGTCCACTAGCGGGTTTTACAAAAATTTCTCTTGATCTAGGGAAACTCCGCAACTTGTGAATTTCAGAGGATCACCATTCCGTTGCCATGGAAGCACCGATGTAAACAAATCCTATACTCGCATAAAGTTCAATGTATTGTGTGTTTGCATGCAAAGTGGCTTGTCTTTTTATGCACTACAACAAAAGATATGGCCCATTAAAATTGAAAGGGTGTGGACTTGAGAAATGGGTACGAGCCTCCTTAAAATCTCCGTAAAATTCTTAGATGTTTATATCTTATATATAAAGATCTACAAACGCGGATAAGCGTAAACATTTATCCGATGCGTTGTGGCACACATCAAAGATTTAAATTGGATGATCCCACAGGCAGACCAATCGTGATGTGAGTCAGATCAAGTTACAGCACAGTAATGAAATATACTAGGAAATAATACGATTTGTCACGGAATTGATAAGCGATAGAAAAATCGAAAATATTACACACTAAAGTCTTCTCACCTTTACTTTATTGTCTCTTGATGTATCCTGACCGGTTTAAATGCATTTTTACAACTTTTGTTACTCGCCCCACTATCCACTATAAAAGAAGGGAAGGCTGGAGACCTCTGAGCGAACCCTCGCCACGCGAAAGCCAATAAATTCTAAACAATTCAACTCAAGCTCCCCGAATTGCCACCAGTGAGGCCGCAGGTTAAATGTCTACCCGTGCGATTCGTGCTAGCTTCCAAATTCCCTTTCACGGGCTCTAAAAGGGCTCCGTTTTGGAGCGATTCTGGCCATCTTCGCTTCGCCATTGTCCGCGATCCAAACGGCTGTATCACGAAATTCGAATACTAAAGCTTAGCGACCGCGTCACAGAGACAAAATGACATTCACCCGAGGGGAGGGTCGTTACTTTTGCCCTCGCGCAAATTGACACCGTCGGGGGAGCCAGTGCGTGTAATTCCAACGGAAACCACACGCGTGACCTGTCACTTATTTGTCTTTATTTGATAAAGTGCAATTTTTCATAAAGATCAAAAGAAAAGTCTCTTTTTTAAAATAAAAATGCTCGAAGGAAAATTATTAAACTTGTTAAAACCAATTTGCACCAAAAAAAATCAAAAATCAAAGGTCGCGGATATGTATGTGTATACCGGGAGTCTAGGGTGTACTCTAACTGCACGTCCGATCCAAGAGAGAGGAAGATAGGGGCCTTGGGAACGAGGTTGGTAGACGTTTCAATAACAAATTGATCATTACATGTAAAACAGACCGTTGGCCGTCGGGTGTTGATATGAACGATATGGTCAATAATGTTTAATTTTTATTGGTAAATTGCACAACCTTATAAAGTCGCTGTCGTAATTTGTCGTATTTTTGAAGCGGAATCGAGCCGTTTCTCGCTGTTCAGAACGTCTCATGTCGGCAATTTTCGGGGCCACGTCGCTTGTCGTTTTTACCAAGGCTTCCTTAAGCCGAGATGTTTTGAAAACAGCTTCGGCTATAAAAGGAAACGAAATCTAATCGCCAGTTCTATTCCTACAAGAGACACCATTCTGCCCGAAGGTACACAATTTTTTAGTTGACGGAAAAAGCGACAAGTAAAATATTTTCATTTGCCTTTTTTACAATAGTCTACCTTAGTGAAGTATTTAGATAAAACATTCCTTTTTTACTGAAGTCTTTTTACTGAACTTATTCACATGCACAAAGTTCTTGTTTTGTCTCATACATCCACATATACACTGCACATATTAATTGGCTGTTTAAAAACATTGCTAGTAAATCAATTTTAATCCCAAATGAAAATCGTTGCAATATGTTTTAGTTTTGTTTAAATATCAATAAATAAAGATAGTAAATATTTTTTAACCTTCGAACATCTTTCCCAAATTTCGATTGATAAGAAAATCGCCATTGTAATGCCATACAAGTCATTGCTACTAAAATACTGTGACTGAATCAAAACATAGAAAATTAACTAAGTAAAAGGGCTCTCTAAAGATTGATTGAATCTAAGTAGTTTTGCCACCCCCATCCCTCCTCATAATTTCCCCCCGTAGCAACCAAATTGGCCTCGGCTCATTCGCTTAATATAATCAAGTTGAAGTTTCCCCTCAGCTGTAAAATGAAGACTATTTTGAACTTTAAAAATACTTAATTAACATGAAAATTATTTACATTCATACTCGTGATTATTTTGTTGCTCATGACTTTTATTGATTTGGTGGCTCCTAAAAGAGCCCTTAAGTCCTCTATGACTGCAATGTCTAACTCTACGATTAGACCTACAGGTATTTTCAATCTTTCAACTTCAATAAACCATTTAGCAGCTTTACACATATTACCTATCACGTCTTTACTACATTTACCTATCAAAGGCACCCAACTTTTCCAATTCTTGTTGTTGTTGTTGTTTTATTAACCTTACATTCTCTCGCATTAACGAGATGGCTTTAAGAGCCCTTTGATTTAATAATAGCGCGTTTATGGTTTCCAGTAGGCTTATTTTGAGATATTACTTGGCTTCGAGGCTTGGGGGAATAAAGCAAAATAAATCACATTGAGGTTCAAAAATGAATAGCTTCTTTCTTTTGCTTTATTTCCTTCAACCTCGGAATCAAGTTAGAATTGAGATGCATCGAAATTGGCAAATTATATTGCACGGTTTGAATTACGACAATGTGTTTAAGCACCCGACATGAAAACGAGGATAAAATATTTTATTATATGGCGAACAAATCCTCTTAAAAGACGTTTTCGTTTCTGAAATTCAGCCCCAGCCGAAATCAGTCCGGTCTTGTTTTTCCAGCCTCGGTACAGCATACCAACTTTAAACGGCTGAGCTTTGAGATCGGTCAGGCAAGCTACTTCAAACATATACAAGATATAGAAAAAATGTTCCAAACAAATAGATTTGACTGACATCGGTGTTGCCATAGCAACGACCTGATGACGTCATCATCTTTGCATTTTGCATTTTGCATTTAACAATTTTCTCGGCATCTATACGTAAACTATTTAAACGACCTCATGCCTTTTATAGTCTAGATGCAGATTTAAGAATGCAAAGTTGTAAAAAATTCAATGAGAGCGTTTTCCAAAAAAAAGTTGGGTTGATTGTTTTCCAGGAAAACAAATGAAAGAGTCGCCTTACATTCCGGTTGATTAGTCGATTCCAGTGTTTTCCTGAAAGATTGAAACAATATTTTCACCATATATTATACCAGTGACATAATACTACTTTCCTTGAAGGTTTCATCCAGTTTGTTTCAAGAGTTTTCTGTTGATGTGAACGAAAGCAATGAGACCTTTACATTCGACTTCAAAATTTCATTGCCGTATTATTTGTTGACCTCAGGTTTATTTCAGGACTTTCTCTTTTGTCTATATTCTACATATTTGTGTGCTTTTGGATCAACGAGTTTATAATGCTTGCTTGCTACGCTCACAGCTGATATAGGAGTGCGTGTTTTAGGTCAATTTCTGCGGCAACTTCTGTCGTGTTTTCATTTAACTGAAAATTCTCCGGCCTTTTTCGCTCTTCAGTTTCACCGAAAATTTTCGTTCTTTCCTCTTTCCGCTCTTTTCGCTTTTGCAGATGCCCATACTTCGCCGTCATTGCCATGTTTTTACCCTGTCAAAAATTCCACTAATCGGCGATAGACCTTTCTCACGAATTTCACATACACGTCTAGTATAATAATAAACATGTTTCAATCATGATTCGCGCAATGCGCCACCTGATGTCAACACTTTTTCACTGCGAATCATGTTTCATTCTTGATCAGATCGACTGAACATATTTCGCCCTAGTGCAAGCGAGTGATTTGTGCAATATCGTGTCCCTCACATTCTAAAGCTGTTGGAGACACAATATCCCAAGGAACCCTCGCGTTTTTATTGCTAGGGTTACGAAGCTGCCGGAACTTTAATAACAAAATGTGTAGGACAAAAAGATTGTCAGAATTTGTATCTGTGAAATATTTAGATTTTTTGTCATAAGATAAATGTTAATTATATGTATTTGCGCACGATCCTGTTATCCAGCGCTTAGCTGCAAGGGGCTCTGAATAAACAAATCTATCTATCTAATAATAGGTTCCATATTTACACGACGGAGGACTCTTTCGACATTTCTGATTCATGCAATATGTAGGACTTATTCCACATACTGAACCTACTGGAATACATTTCAAGATTAATGGTTTGAAAAAACGCACGAAACACGTATTTTTTTAAATCAAAGTAAAATACTCTTCGGCTATTTTGATAAAATAACATTCCAGCAGTTACTAAACTACTCAATTTTAATAGCGAAATACCACATCCTCTTCACAAAAAGGCAAAAACTGAACCATGCTTCCAAAGCTTTCTGCTGCGTGTTCAAGAAAAAATCCAATTAATAAAAGAAATTGCAAATGTAAAAAAAAAAATGTTTAAATAACTTTTTCCGTTAGTGGGCACTTCTTCTTTAATTATCTTCTTTCTCTAGTTTTATCAATATTTTTTGTAATAGTTCATTAATGTATTGTTATTACTTAATTAAAATCTCAATAGAACACCCATTACTATTACTATTCGGCTATTTAGACTTTAAGACTCGATATTTCTATCTTCGGGAAGAACCAAAAGGTAAACCGTAATGGTGTTTTTTTTTTCAACCTAAACTTAATGCAAGGCAAATTATAACTTCGGTCGGAGTATGATAAAAAATCTGTTACGTGAAGGCAATGATTCAATTGCAGTCTTAACTAATAACAAATTTCACAAAAAAATCGCACGGCAAATTATTCACCACATAGCCGCAAGTTATGTCCAGGTTTAATTTCAACCTGAAGGTCTGTGGTTCGATACCCGTCTTCTTTTCCATTGTCTTGTTTCCTTGGGCAAGAAACTTTGCTCTACAATGCCTTCCTTCACCCAGGCGATAAAATTACTACCGCGTACAACCGGAAGTAATAATACTCAGAATACCCTCAGTCGCTTGATGCTCCGGAAATGGGGTTAAGCTCCGGCAGTTATAGGGACTGGCCTCCTTAAGACTTAACCTTGCTATAAATTGGAGGAAAAGGCCACTTATTTTCGGGATTAAGCAAAAATATATTAAGCCTCTATTTAAATTCAACTTTACATATGATACCAAATAGAATATATTTGAAGTGATTGGTAATTTCAATATTTACTTTAATCATTAGTTTCACCAAAGGTAGTAATACCAGCTCCTATTATACAAGTCCATAGAGGCACCAAACTGTCGTGTTCAGCCACAGGAACTCCTCCAGTATACATAGCAGTTATAAGGAACTCAACAACACTGCTAAATGCAACCAACTCTGCAAGCATGCGAGTAACTGAAGGAGGAAACTACACATGCCGTGCCACCAGCAAGTATGGAACCGACGAAAGAGAAGTGGTGTTTATCAACGGTGAGGACAACCCGATTATTTCATTTTAACGTAGTGATAAAAATGCGTGGGACTGGGAGCTAGGACTATAAAAGAAACGAATTTTTCCGTACAACCCAGAGTACATCTTGGGTATAACCATACATAATATTACTTTTGGTTCGCGGTTCTTAAATGTGGTGTACCGTTTTGAATCACGACCATGTTTTTGAGCATCCAACATGAAACATGAAATTGTCCTTAGGGACAATGCAGGGTTGTTATATCTATTTTGGATGTGTTTGGGTTACGAACCACTCGTGTTTGGGTGTTTAACAGGAAAAGAGGCCCAGGAGACATGTTATCGGTTTATAATACCGTGATCGGTTTTGCGAGGTACGTGTATGATAAAATTGGCAACGGCATCATGTTTGACAAAAGATAAAAAATGTTTTAGTCTCATCCCGCAGAATTATCGCGTTTATCTTTATCTAATACAAATAAACGCCTAATAATGGGATATTCGCATTGCTCGAGAAAAAAGGAATATTTTTTTTTATCTTTGGGAAAACAAAAAATAGAACCGAAGCAGATCTCGCATAAACAATACCTTTTTTAATCTTGGTGGTTGTAGTAATCTTTGTAATCTTTGGCGCTGGCCATGCTGTAGAAGGCCCTTTAAATTTTCGCGGTCACACGATAAACAAAAGATTCGAAAAAACTCGGACAAAAACGGTCAAAACACTACATAATTATGACAAAACTATAAAATCACGATCGAAGGAAAGTCATACAACCGAGAGAGGCCTGGGAACTAAAAACAGCAAGTCCGCTGATCGAATGTTAATGATCGCGTCTGCCGTACGATATATCGTACGCTGGGTTAATCCATAGCTGTGATAATCCGATATTCTCATTCCGGAGTGCAGCGCCCTATTGTTATTTTCCTGCTAAACTTCATCTGGTATCTGGTCCTACGGCATATTTGCATATTTTGCTTAAACCACAATAATAGGTTCCATATTTACACTGTTACTATTCGGCTATTTAGACTTTAAGACTCTATATTTCTATCTTCGGGAGGAACCAAAAGGTAAACCGTAATGGTGTTTTTTTTTTTTTTCAACCTAAACTTAATGTAAGGCAAATTATAACTTCGGTCGGAGTATGATTAAAAATCTGTTACGTGACGGCAATGATTCAATTGCAGTCTTAACTAATCACAAATTTCACAAAAAAATCGCACGGCAAATTATTCACCACATAGCCGCAAGTTATGTCCAGGTTTAATTTCATCCTGAAGGTCTGTGGTTCGATACCCGTCTTCTCTTCCATTGTCTTGTTTCCTTGGACAAGAAACTTTGCTCTACAATGCCTTCCTTCACCCAGGCGATAAAATTACTACCGCGTACAACCGGAAGTGATAATACTCAGAATACCCTCAGTCGCTTGATGCTCCGGAAATGGGGTTAAGCTCCCGCAGTTATAGGGACTGGCCTCCTTAAGACTTAACCTTGCTATAAATTGGAGGAAAAGGCCACTTATTTTCGGAATTAAGCAAAAATATATTAAGCCTCTATTTAAATTCAACTTTACATAAAAATGCGTGGGACTGGGAGCTAGGACTATAAAAGAAACGAATTTTTCCGTACAACCCAGAGTACATCTTAGGTATAACCAAACATAACGTTACTTCTGGTTCGCGGTTCTTGGTAGTATGTGTTCTTGGACAACGCAGTGGATTGAATTTGTGCCTTAGTCCCGGACGGCCCGAGTTCGACTCTCCATAAAGTCCTTTTTATCTCGTTAATGCGCTTGCGCATTAAGCGAGATTTCGAAGTCGAGTACTAATCAAAGGGCTCTTAAAGCCATCTCGTTAAAGCGTTAGAACGTGTGGTTAATAAAAACAAAATAGAAGAATTGATAGTGAATATGGTAAAGATGCCGTTGTAGCGCACCTTTAGATTAAGGTTACAGTGTACCTTCGGGGGTGTCTCCAGTATAACAGCTCTAGCGTCTTAAGATTACACTTAATATACCTAAACCCAGATATCAAATTAAAGCTTATAGAGCTGGCTATCTAAATATGGAAACCATTTGGTATTAAAATGAATTGTCGAATTTTTTACGACGTCTAAATTCGAACGTCCGAATCAGCTTTAAAACGCTATAACTCAAAGCGATTATTATATTTTGCTAATTTGATTTGTTCTCGGGTTTCCGGACACGAAGCGCTAAAAAAACCTGTCGACGATTTTCCATATTCAATTGCAGTGAAAAGTTACAGAATATTTTCGAAAACGGGAGAAAAAAAATTGGAATGATCGCACGAAAATGGCTCTTGACGAAAACGTTTTCAGAATTAAGAAATTCGCCGACATGTTTTTGTTAATTATATGTTAGCCTAGCTTCTGTCCAAATTTAAGGAAAATCGAACAAATTCCCTTTGAGTTGTAGCTCTTTAAAGTGTCCCCAACAAGCGAAAAATTAACTTTGAGAAAACGGCGCTTAAAAAAACATATCGCTTAATAAACAAACTCCGCCCACAAAAGTTATACCGTCATTTCTCCGTCAACTTTCACTATTTTTCGATACTTTTTTTTTTGGATGAAAGTTCATTCTGTAAACTTTATTTTAACGCCAACAAAAAATTTTCAATAAATTTTCGATCTGAAGGTACACTGTAACCTTAAGTCTACTTAAAATACGTACATGAAAACATCACATGATGCATATGAGCCAATAGAAATTTATGTTCACGAAATGGGCTTTACATTTTCAAAAAAAAAACAACTTTAACATAAAAGGCTGATCAGACAGCAAATTTGTTCGATTTCTTTTAATAAGATATGCCCGATATTTCGGTTAGACAAAACTAACCTTCATCAGGGGCTAGGAAAGCTTAGTGAAGATGGAAACAAACGGTTACAATATTTAAAATGGGCTAAGATAAATTGCTGGCACACGATAGGCTAATAAACAAGTAACGGTCCAGCTATATATTGCTACTGTTTGTTCTAGTGGTCCTTGCATTTTTACAGAAGTTATTTACATTTTCACGCTAGTAACTAAAATGGGGTCCTATTATTTGGTTATACAATAGACGTGTTTAGAAAATGTTTTAGGCTGGGCCTTATCATCATCATTATTATTTTTTTTTGCAAAAGGAGGGGAACCCGTGCCCCTCTGCTAACAACTTCTCTGTACAGCATTGGGGGATCTTTTCTCATCAGTGCTCCACTTTTTCAAGACCAAAAGCCAGAATAATCCTCAACTTCGACGACTAAGGAGAGCTTTTTTTCACAAGATTTGGTGCCGTTTTTTCACCATAAGCAAGAAAGCGTCTTGTAACCATCTGTCTTCGCTTTGGTGAGTGCGTGCTTTTCAATTTGGGTTTTGGTCTCGCGAGTTTTCTCGCCCTCGCGTTACGTGGAGATGGCCGCGCGTACCGCACACCAGCCGTTCGCCCACACTAGAACTTACTGTCCGCTTGATAGTGGAGGAAAACCTGGATCTTGACTCGCTCAGTATAGCGCAGTCGTTACCGAACTTTAAGGAAGAAATCGTTGGGACAGAATCGGCCACGCGGTTGGCGGCATCGGGCTTTGACTGCGAAAGCCGCGTTATCCCTTTACGCCTTTTACGGCAAAAAGCACTACACGTGTCATGCTTCATTCCCGTTGAATTCCCCGATGAAAACCTGCTACAACTCGTGGAACAATACGGCGACCTCAAAGCGCGAGCAGTCCGCCGGCTTTGCTTCAAAGCTACGCGCACATCGAGAACGGCATCCGTGTCGTAGAATTCACACGTTTACAAAAGGCAGTGCCACGCAAATAAGTCACTCAAGGGCTCGAGTTATTTTTTTATGTACACTGGCCAGCCAATACTATGCTACCGGTGCCAGTCTTCCGAGCGCGTTGTTAAAGACTCCCCGAAGGCGAAACGCCGCGAGGCGAACCGCGAGGCTCCAGTGCCCGGAGGGGGGACACCAAAGGCCTCCCGACACCCACTACAGCAACCAGCAACGACACTCCCCCTGTAACCACAATAGGCCATTTGCACGATAGCGTCATTTGACTACAACTACCAGAACTCATTTCGTTTTTCCTTTCTTATTTAAATTTTGTAATCCCAGTGAGGTTTAAATAACAAAGGTCCTAATTTGCACTACAAAACAAAAAAATGAACCTCCGTGCGACCCTTCTCCAGAAACTGCCGGCCACCCCCTACTACCGATGCCGTGAGCGTAAGCGTGAGAAGTCCTGTCTCGTGGTAATTTAAATACAACAGATGATCACACGCGTTTGGCGGAGATCAAAGATCTCCTAAAAACGCCATCATTCGCAGTAAAAAACAGTGGATAAAGCTGGGGGAAAAACCGACCAAGTATTTCCCGGGAGTATTTCTACCAGCTTGAAAATCAGCGACAAACACGCGACTCAATTTCAGAGTTGCGTGCCAACAATTCAATCGTGACTTCCGATAAAAATATTCTTCGCGAATGTCGCGATTTTTATCGTAACCTCCATTCGGCTGAACAAGTTTATTTATCTAGCCAAGACTGGCTTTTAGACCAACTGGATAAAACTCTGGCATCTGAAGACCAGGAGAAATGCGAAGGTGACCTCACACTCTTCGAATGTCAATGTTTTGTAATAACGAAATATAATATCCAATTTATTCAACACTTTTGAACAGTTTAATGGTAAAATATTTATTGATTTCAAAGTTGCGTTTGTGAGTTTATTTTTAGAGATTTGAATTTACAAAATGGTAATTAGATGACGCCGACCCGGGACTTTGCCATTATTTCTACGCCAATTTACAATGCGCAGTTTACAGCTTGAGGATAATAATTTGATAAATACTAAAAAATAAACTGTGGAAAAACGTAAGAATTCACTAGCATCCGTGAGATTTTCAAAACAGATCACCATATCTGTACAAGCCATGTCGGGATGCAATCCCGAACGCCATTATGAAACAACGGATCAGGAGGTTCTTCAAGCTCTAAGAAACACTACTCAAAAACAGAATAAAACAAGGAGCTAAAACATAAACTGCAAGAAGTCATTATTCCAGTAGAGATACGGCAGCTTCAGACTTTGATCTTGGACACTTACATCCGTGATAAAGATCCACTTTCTCACAAGTCTTGCACACCGCAGACTTAGACACTAAATCACCGGCTGAGAGATTGGAGGCTCAGAGACCGGACGAGAGAAAGCAGCGGAAATCGAGCCTCAGAGATTGACTGATCCAAGCATATTCATAACAATTAACAAAAACTGCAGCCGATCACTACTTATCTTGCAACAAAAGTTAGCCAAAGACGCTCCAACATATGCCAAGAGAACTAGCATAACGAAGGCATAGACTGGAAACAATAATTCTATAAATGGCAGTGAGTGTGCACAGCATGTAAACTGACCTCCTGTCATTAAAGAGATTTATATCCCAAAGATAAAAGAGTCATACAGTACATCGAGCATTTGTCACATCTCTATTTTGGTGATCAAAGGGGAACAAATATCTCGTAGACCTTCTTGGGAAAGCTATTCTAGAGGTTTCTTTATACATTATGCAACTAGCGGGAGTCGTGTTTGGCCTGTCACTTTTTGTGTCTAGTGCGTAGCACGTAGACACTATGTTAGAGTAAAATTCGATAAATACTTCATATACGGTAAGATATGATGTAATGTTCATATGGTTTCACCGAAGTTTCCCTTACGTGACTTGTTACATGAAGTATAAGATCAATGCGTAATGTAACCACGTCGATATTTTGTCGTTTACAACAGTCGGAGTATTCGGAATTGGGGCTCGATCACGGGAGCAGACGCGGAGCAAGCAAAGGGATATTCGGGACCAATTGAATCCAGGGAATTGAGTCCGAGCGAAAGGTCTCGAGTAAGCTTATCTTCGTAAAAAATCATCTGCTTTTTGCCTGATGCGAACGACGCGAAACATGATGCGAAGGACGCGAAAGGCAGTGAGTTTGGTGAGTAAACCAAGTTCTTTCTCACTTTTATGATGAATTTCTTTAAAGTTACTTTCCCAATATGCCACAGCTTTCGAAGTATGTGTCAATCTGGGGGAACGAAAAGCTTTAAAAGATGCTTTCAAGTTTTAAATCGATATAAGCTTAAGCTTACTCGGCTACAACGGAATAACGATGCTGCAATGTTGAGAGTGATCACTCCGGTGCTTCGAAAGAAAGAAATCAAGCTTCATAAGCCCCATTTGGGAAAAAAAGCCCTTCAAAGGAACAAATGAGCCCCGTTTGGGGATTACAAAGCCCGTTGAGGAATTAAATAAGGGCCATGTGGGAAATGTATTTCATGTATTTCAGAGATATAGAAACTCAGCCGCCGCTGAAATGAAAACATCTTTCGTCGACCAAATATCTACGAAAGCTGTGGCCTGTTTATATGGAGAAAGTCATACTAGACCCATACTAGAAATACAATTAGTTCCCAGTTTGAAAACCATGTAAGCATCAATCAAATGAAACCTTTCCATGCAATATTATAAATCAACATTGATGTAAGAGATTTTATATTTTGTGGGCTTGCTGTGAACATTGTGTAAGTAACACCAGCAGGTATTTCTCCTTCATCCTCACTCCACTGATCTTCAGTCTCAAGAACTTCATCACAATTACTATTGGTTTCAATATTACCACTACTGTTAACATTAAGTGTATTTTGAGATTGTGCATTTTGATTTTCAACAGTACTACGATCTAATATACAGTTGTCACTATATTTTACTCCCCAGTCTTGATTAATTGTTATTCCTTCTTGTCTATACAGACTGCTGATAAGCCAGTTGGCTGCCTGGACAACTTTATGCGGTTTTATGTTGAAACAGTGCTGTGCTTTTGTATTGCAATCTTATCTTTAAATTCACCTTAATTGTCCCTGTTTCAGTGGGTAACCTTAAGTAACATATTGATAGAATCAGATACTTCTGCTGGTACATTTACAATAATGCGTGGGAATGTTTTTTTTTTCTTAAGAATTTACTGGGATTCTTTTCTTTTGCTCCATTCCTATCAGTTTTCTAATGGTGCATCTCTTAAATTTATATTATTAATTTTGTTGCAATTCATTGCTTTTTTATAGCATCAGTGATTCAACCGTAAATATAACGTGAAAATAAGTTTAAGATTTTTAAAACAAGTATCTTGCATAAGATGTACATCAAGTTCAGATGTAAGTAATTCTATGACAGTTAATATTGTATAACTCATTCTGTTCCAGTTCTGTTACACTTCATGGATAATCAGTTAAACTAAACACTTCAGTTTGTCTTAATAAAGCATTAATTTTGAATTATTCAACCGTGTCTGCTGGTCCTTTACGTGTTTTCTTCTACATGTAATGTACCATATTTTCTCAATTAAACGCCCCTGGTGTTTATTTCAAACTTGGCCTCGTGGACCCAGCGTTTCTTTGAATCAGCAGTTATTTCTCGGCCACCATTTTTGAAGGGTTAATTCAAAATGCTATAATAACTGCTGCATACACTAAATACAATTACAAAACCAAACAATAGATAGCCTACATCACAGACGAACTGTAAACCACTGGACTTAACCGGCGATGCAAGCTACGCCAGAGATGGTTACACAAATTCACATCATATCAACCTTGCACTAGACACATGTTCGCATTGCGGACCTATTTTATAATACTGATATTCTCAAATTAATATATGTATCATATGTTTAATAAATAAAATACTACATGTAAAGAAAGCCAAATTTAAAAAACGTGAAAAGTATGAAAAGTATGATTTTCTAGTACTTAGGAAACAAAACTCTTTCACCCCTGACCAAGTTAACTTTAAATATATATAACCAGTTATTCAGATTCCCGTTTTGGCGATTATAAATGGCCAAACACAATAACATACGAGAGGAAAATAGTTAACAACTTCAAAGCTATAGCACACGCACTTTTTCTTATCAATTACTAGCACAAACAGACTCAGTAGATGGGGTTAAACGGATGTTGAACTATGTTTATTCAAATTGATACTGCACAAGAAACAACACCCTAAACCGGGTGAGGGGTGGGGGGGGGGGGTGCTCTTGCTTTCACAAAGGATAACACAGGAATGAATGATCGTGACAGTGGAACGCTCAAAAAGGTCTTATCTGAATACATGCATTCCAAAGTTATCCATAACGGAAACTAGTGTAGTAATTAACCCTTTTAACATATCTATGATAAAAACACTCAATTACTACCACAAACAGACTCAGTAGATGGGGTTAAACGTATGTTTATTCAATAAACCGCCAAACTCAAAGGGGAAAAAGAATAAAAAAAGGTTTGAGAAGAAGAAGTTACGATGTGGGAGAGAGTCTGGTTGTGATAGAATGGAGAATTTTAAAGTTATTTTCGTTGGAAAGAGTGAGATAGATTAAATATGCGTCACTCTTCTAATCGCCATGCGATTTAATAAAAGCTGTAGGCGCTCGATTACAAAAAGCAAATGTAGCGCCTCCGCGACGAAAACTGTGCGAGGAATACTGTGTGAGGAATACTGTGCGGGATTAAACCCAATGGCTGAAAGAGCATTATACTGGTGAGCCAAGATAGGCCTGTACGATCCCCGAGATTGACAAACGAATAATGGTGAAGAGGGCGACAATTGTACACTAGCTAAATACTGCCTAAGCGCGGTGACAGGACAAAGGGGCGAACCGGGAATAAACGGCAAGGGAATTTCTAAAACCCGCTCCCGAAACTGGAGTGTCTTAGTGCGCGTGATGCGCAACAAAACCCCTTGCGGTGTGAAAGTCATGCTAGATAGTGTCAAAAAACACGCCTGGAAATCGCCAATTTCAGACTACTAAATTAGAGATACGTAAAAAAGAAAAGAAGGCTACTAAAAATAAAGCACGCATGCAGACGTGCAAATGATTATCTAAATCGAAAAGACGGGACAATTGTAAAAGGATCTCAACAGTGATCGGTTCTTTTCGTGCGACACAATCACCCAAGATCCGACGCACCGCTCGTTTGGCAAGATAAACGTCATATTAAATCGTCAAGAAAGGCAAAACTGGCACCACACGAGCGGTTAATATGTGAAATAATGCTCAAATAATTAACGATCGAACGGTATGACGTTAAAGAACGTGACAAAAAAAAACTAAATAAAGCAAATAAACGGATTTGGAAACTGGGAAAGGCAAGAAATCGAAATATTGGCAAAACAATAAATATGTTCGCATATAGCATCTCATAGAGCGCTTTGTGGAGTCGCAAAAAGCATGGACCTGGATAGTTCCTAAATACTGCTGCAAAGCGTCGATGTGATCTGCGAGATAAAATTGAAAAACAGATTGAAAGAAAGAAAAATCAATAAACTTAATAAGGATCTATGAAAATAAATGGAAGTAGCTACTTAATATACATTAAAAACGAACATAGAGTCGCTAGGAAATACTTGGGTAAGGTTCAAGGTAGCTACGGCATGCTGCAAATAGTCTGAGTACGAGGAATCTAAGTGAGAACGACTCAACGCATCCGCTAAAACGTTAGACTATGACTTCCCGCTAATGTAACGCGCAGATAAACGGATATTGTTAAGAGACAGCAACAACCAAATTTCACGTAGACAACGCTGCATGAAGGCGTTCGTTGAACGTTGATTGTTCAGTGCGTATACGCTGACCTGATTGTAAGCAGTTCGAGCTGGTTAATGTTCAAATATTGACTAGCAATAAAAGGAGGAAACTTGGCATGGAAGAATTCCCCAAAACACACTGCACCACAAGCATCAAGACAAGCATCACATGCCAACAGTTCTGGATCGGACACAGTAATGGCGGTCGGAATTGTTGCTCTTGCTTTCACAAAGGATAACACAGGAATGAATGATCGTGACAGTGGAACACTCAAAAAGGTCTTATCTGAATACATGCATTCCAAAGATATCCATAACGGAAACTAGTGTAGTAATTAACCCTTTTAACATATCTATGATAAAAACACTCAATTGCATCACCTTCCTGACTCTTCAACGAACCAGATACAAACACGAATAAAAAGTCAGAAAAGATTGTTTGTGAAGCAAAGTAACAGGTGAAGTTAAATCGAATTTAAGAACTCTACTAACTTACCGTTTCCTAAACACAGATTTTAAAAGCCCGTAATCGTCACACTCCATCATCGGTCAAACTCGAAACGCAACATTCATATATTTTCCAACTAGGGTTGAGTGAGGCATGAAGTGGAACTTGAAGACAGTTTGGACAATAAAGTTAATGTTTCGTGTTTTTGTTTCGTGCCATTTTAAAGTTATTTCTGCTTCTTTTCTTTCTTTGTTTTTTGTTTTTTTTGGTAAAAATCGTAAGGAATTATTTTTCTGTTTTTTTTTTCATCCGCATTTTATCATCCGCATTTTGTTATCCGCATTTTATTATCCGCCGTCCGCCATCCGCCGCCATCCGGTCCTCATTTTACAGAACGGTGAACTCTCATAACTCATAACTCTCATAACAGTGAACTCCTAGACGACCGGCACAACAGTCATTTGTATTCCCGATTCAACTCCAGACACGTCCTCAAAAGAACCAGAGACTGTTATCATAATACTGATACGTTTTTACAACAAGGTACAATAATTCACTCACTAGTTTTCTCGTTGTTTATGTTCATATTGGCGCCAGAACAGCAACCATAACTATGGGAACTATACAACCTCCGGTCAGGAAGTAAAATTGCAGTTTAATACCGATGCCTTGGATTTTATTTATACTTCACCAGAAATCCGCAAACATTTCCTTCCAGCAGAAATTTTAGCTGTCTCCGCGACCCGCAAAATATCCTTGTGCACGGTAGCTAAATTAACAAAACTATGACGTCTTTCCCATACTATTGCATAATCAAACCGTAATAGCAATGAATCAAAATATAACAAACGCAATTTTGCTTTGCCATATCGCTCATATTAAAACACAAACTTTCCCGTCCCATTTAACTTTCTTAAAACGTCTCCATTCGTAAAAATACACCGTGAAATTCTCAAACTGCGTTTGCCAAAAAAAAAAAAACGCAAGGCAGCTTAAATGGCTTTACGACAAATGATTGAAACTGATAGGTAACGTGAGATATCGAAACTTAAGAAGAACTTAATACCTTTGCGGTAACGTAATGTGAGATATGACAAGTTCATCACAAGTTTTGACATCCCGATACCCAAGGGAAATTAACAATAGGTCCGGGGGTGCTCCCCAAAAATTTTAGGAGCAGTATGTGACGCCCTTCTTGAAATCCTAACCGGTTTAACCAACCATATCCTCAATGCCCTAATATAGCTTCTATAAAGAAGAAACAACTAACCCCCCCAGACAAAAGTCCACAAAAATTTGTTAACAACTTTTGTCCCCATATTCTACTGACTCCTATATCTCGTTTCGCGCGCATGCGCTTTAACGAGATAAAAAGGGACAAAAGTTGTTAACAAAATTTTGTGGACTTTTGTCCGGGGGGGTTTCTTGTTCCTTCTTTATAGAAGCTATATTAGGGCATTGAGGATATGGTTGGTTAAAGCGGTTAGGATTTCAAGAAGGGCGTCACATACTGCCACTAAAATGTTTGGGGAGCACCCCCGGACCTATTGTTAATTTCCCTAGGGTATTGGGATGTCAGAACTTGTGATGAACTTGTCATATCTCACATTACGTTACCGCAAAGGTATTAGTCCTTCTTAAATTTCGATATCTCACGTTACCTATCAGTTTCAATCATTTGTCGTAAAGCCATTATAGCTACTTTAAAAGGGTAAAAATAGGTTAAATGCGTTTTCTTGGGAAACGTAGTTTGAGAATTTCACGGTGTATTTTACTAATGGAGAGGTTATAAGAAAGTTAAATGGGACAGGAAAGTTTGTGTGTTAATATGAGCGGTATGGCAGAGCAAAATAGCATGAACTTTGCGTTTTTTTCTATTGAGTTGTGGTTACACACACCTTGGGTTTGGGGCCTTCCCAAGGGTTAATGGCTTGGGTTCGGTTTATCTCAGGTTTCATCTTACCCTTGGGGATGCGGTTATTTGAACTTTGCGTTTGTATGCAATAGTATGGGAAAGACGTCATAGTTTTATTGGTTTAGCTACCGTGCACAAGGAAATTTTTCGGATTGTCCGACTGAATTTGTTTTGCGGGAGGAAATTTTTGCGCGTCGGGACAGCTAAAATTTCTGCTGGGAGGAAATGTTTGCGGATTTCTGGTCAAGTATAAATAAAATCCAAGGCATCGGTATTAAACAATTTTACTTCCTGACCGGAGGTTTGTATAGTTCTCCTAGTTATATGGTTGCTGTTCTGGAACCAATATGAACATAAACAACGAGAAAACTAGTGAGTGAATTATTGTACGTTGTTGTAAAAATGTATCAGTATTATGATAACAGTCTCTGGTTCTTTTGAGGACGTGAATACAGATGACTGTTGTGCCGGTCGCCTCGGAGTTATGATAGCAATATATTCACTGTTGAAAAGTTCTTCTTAAGCCGATATACATCATTAAAACAAGTAATTTTTTTCTGCGCGAGTATATTTCTGCGGTGGAAAATTTAATACAAAATAAAGTAATACTGCATAATAATGCAACAACGGACAACCTTGCCTGTATCTCGGATCAGAAAAAGGTTTTGAAAAATACTGCAGTCAGGAATCCCGCATGTTTGATTACTTTAGTACAAATTTTATAATTTGAGAAATTGGGGCGCTAAGTTTCATGATGTCACTTTCCGGGAAACTTGATAAAGAGTGTATAGCTATCATGCTGGAGATTCAAATATTTCAAACCGGATGAAATGATGCTATACTTCTGACCCCGAGGGGGGGGGGGGTACTCCCTATAATGGGCTATACGGGGATGCTCGGCCTGAAAGGGGTACCTTTTTGAGGTAAGAGGTATATGAAAGGGTCGGGATTTCACGGGTTGAAGTATATGAAAGGGTAGGGATTTCACGAAGAATAGGAAAGGGAAGCGAAGCCACGCCGTTGAAGAATAAAAAAGGTAGGGTAAACTGCCATTTAAGTATTAAAAAAATGGCCTTTCAAAATATATCAAACAGACGCACGTAAAGGCTCTGAAAAGGGTACCATTTTCATTGAAAAGTATATGAAAGGGGTACCATTTTCAATGAAAGGTATATGAAAGGGGTACCTTTTCTGTCAAAATCGGTATATGAAAGGGTAAGGGTTTGGACCTCGGCGCGGAGCATCCCCGTACAAAACTTTGTTGAGTACCCCCCCCCCCCCCCCCCGGGCTTCTGACAATGGAGATACTGCCTAGCTCCGAGAAACACATTACACTTACACGCGGAATAAACTCTGAGGAGCTATTAAAAAACAATTGAAAGATCCACTATTCCAATATATGACTATCGCATAAGACTTGGATCTTAATAGAATATTTTACGAAATTTTGCTGCGGTCGTGACCCCGGGGGTCGTTAAGAAGACACTGTCAACACTATATTTTGAGGTTTAAAGCAGACCCATTTAATCTCTAATAGTTACTAAACACATGATACCGGAAATAGAAAACTCTCGACTTTCGAATAAAAAAAGACAGAACTACTATATATTCGCAAATAACCCATTCATGTATAACATTAACTTATGCAGCCATTTCTTTTTCAACTCTCCACAAAAGAAAAATCAATGTCCGCTTCACTTTCCAAAACATTTCACATCGATATCGATAACAACATACAACTGCGTGAAATATTTCCTTTTAACAAGCATTGACAACTAAGCGGAAAACAGATATTTCAGCCCACCCACATCTGACGTCTAAGTTATCAAAAGTTTCTTTGCTTTTGTTGATCCGATGGATTATGAATGTTCTGCGAACCTTGTTATCTTTGTGGAATGTCCGGTTTCCGGAAGATTATAAAGAACAGGAAAGAGCGAATCTCAAAACTGTCTTAAAAACGAAATTAACGTTGGAAAAATATATATTTGCTTAATTCTTTCTTTGAGGAATAGAGGAATTCTAAGGATATGCACTTTTTTGTCTTGACTTCCTGACTGAATTTAAGTCTTAAAATAGCAATGAATATGCGTGAACGGACTCTGATCGATCAATGACAGACATTGTAGCGACCATAGGTCATGGATCAGTTCTTTTCTTCTTTAAAATCTCCGTAAAATTCTTAGATGTTTATATCTTATATATAAAGATCTACAAACGCGGATAAGCGTAAACATTTATCCGATGCGTTGTGGCACACATCAAAGATTTAAATTAGATGATCCCACAGGCAGACCAATCGTGATATCCAGTGCACAGTAAAGAAATATACTAGGTAATAATACGATTTGTCACGGAATTGATAAGCGATAGAAAAATCGAAAATATTACACACTTAAGTCTTCTCACCTTTACTTTATTGTCTCTTGATGTATCCTGACCGGTTTAAATGCATTTTTACAACTTTTGTCACTCGCCCCACTATCCACTATAGAAGAAGGGAAGGCTGGAGACCTCTGAGCGAACCCTCGCCACGCGAAAGCCAGGTTAAATGTCTACCCGTGCGATTCGTGCTAGCTTCCAAATTCCCTTTCACGGGCTCTAAAAGGGCTCCGTTTTGGAGCGATTCTGGCCATCTTCGCTTCGCCATTGTCCGCGATCCAAACGGCTGTACCACGAAATTCGAATACTAAAGCTTAGCGACCGACATTCACCCGAGGGGAGGGTCGTTACTTTTGCCCTCGCGCAAATTGACACCGTCGGGGGAGCCGGCGGTGCGTGTGATTCGAACGGAAACCACACGCGTGACCTGTCACTTATTTGTCTTTATTTGATAAGTGCAAGTTTTCATCAAGATCAAAAGAAAAGTCTCTTTTTAAAATAAAAATGCTCGAAGGAAAATTATTAAGCTTGTTAAAACCAATTTGCGCCAAAAAATAAAAAATCAAAGGTCACGGATATGTATGTGTATACCGGGAGTCTAGGGTGTACTCTAACTGCACGTCCGATCCAAGAGAGAGGAAGATAGGGGCCTTGGGAACGAGGTTGGTAGACGTTTCAATAACAAATTGATCATTAAAACAGACCGTTGGCCGTCGGGTGTTGATATGAACGATATGGTCAATAATGTTTAATTTTTATTGGTAAATTGCACAACCTTCTAAAGTCGCTGTCGTAATTTGTCGTATTTTTGAAGCGGAATCGAGCCGCTTCTCGCTGTTCAGAACGTCTCATGTCGGCAATTTTCGGGGCCACGTCGCTTGTCGTTTTTACCAAGGCTTCTTTAAGCCGAGATGTTTTGAAAACAGCTTCGGCTATAAAAGGAAACGAAATCTAATTACCAGCTCTATTCCTACAAGAGACACCATTCTGCCCGAAGGTACACAATTTTTTAGTTGACGGAAAAAGCGACAAGTAAAATATTTTCATTTGCCTTTTTTACAATAGTCTACCTTAGTGAAGTATTTAGATAAAACATTCCTTTTTTACTGAAGTCTTTTTACTGAACTTATTCATATGCACAAAGTTCTTGTTTTGTCTCATACATCCACATATACACTGCACATATAAATTGGCTGTTTAAAAACATTGCTAGTAAATCAATTTTAATCCCAAATGAAAATCGTTGCAATATGTTTTAGTTTTGTTTAAATATCAATAAATAAAGATAGTAAATATTTTTTAACCTTCGTACATCTTTCCCAAATTTCGATCGATAAGAAAATCGCCATTGTAATGCCATACAAGTCATTGCTACTAAAATACTGTGACTGATACAAAACATAGAAAAATTAACTAAGTAAGATAGATTGAATCTAAGTAGTTTTGCCACCCCCATCCCTCCTCATAATTTTCTCCCGTAGCAACCAAATTGGCCTCGGCTCATTCGCTAAATATAATCAAGTTGAAGTTTCCCCTCAACTGTAAAATGAAGACTATTTTGAATAAATACGGTAAATTAACATGAAAATTATTTACATTCATACTCGTGATTATTTTGTTGCTCATGACTTTTATTGATTTGGTGGCTCCTAAAAGAGCCCTTAAGTCCTCTATGACTGCAATGTCTAACTCTACGATTAGACCTACAGGTATTTTCAATCTTTCAACTTCAATAAACCATTTAGCAGCTTTACACATATTACCTATCACGTCTTTACTACATTTACCTATCAAAGGCACCCAACTTTTCCAATTCTTGTTGTTGTTGTTGTTGTTGTTTTTTATTAACCTTACATTCTCTCGCATTAACGAGATGGCTTTAAGAGCCCTTTGATTTTTTTCCTTTTTTTCTTTTTTCAAACTGGACATTATGAAAGTGATGTAATTTTTTTTTCGTTCGTCAAAAATCCTTACGTTTAATTACTCATGCGCGAAGCGGCATGAGGTAAGGTTTCGGCTCCGTTTTTCCTGTTAAGAGAGTGTCCACCAGAAAAGGCAGGAGGTGATAATACTCAAATCACCGATTTCGCTCAAACTTGGCACAAAGAGTGAGGGTCATGAGTAGTAACATGTACCAAAATATAAGGTCAAAATGTTTTATTCTCTCTGAGTTGTAGGGTCCCCCCCCCCCCGAAAAATGGCCATTTGGCACAAATTTATGCATATTAATTACTAAATTTAGTCGAGTGGTAAGACAACAAAAATAGCAGCCTGGGAATAAAAACTACTAAATCGTATTCTATATTGATCAGTCTTGTAGCAAAATGTGTTATTGGAATCGGTTGCTTTGATTTGTTGCTTTCCCAATACCGTAAGTGAAGGGCATGTTTGGTCACTTTCACGAGATGCCAAAATTAGGTTATTTTAGATCTTAATATCTCCAATGGGCAACAAGCTAACAACATAGTTTTAATACTAGAAGTAAGAAGTATCTTTATGCTTACGAAAAATATAATAAAATTTTTGGGCAACTAAATAGCTTTTTTAGTATGACGGCATATTTGCACCTCACTCAACGATTTCTGGCGATTTCATCAAAATTCGGTAATTAAAAAAAGTGGTTTAATCTTAATGAAATTGCAAGAAAAAGACAGCAAATGTTCAGCTAAGCATCACTCTGCTTAAAACAATGCTAGAATGAGCAAGAAAAGCGTTTTGAAGCACATTTCATGAAGTTTGTAAATGAGGGTTCTCTGTTTTTTGGATACTTCATTTTCAATGCAAAAAGAAAACAATGGGACACTTCTCTCTACAATAACTCTGAATTTTACTTTCAGGCACAATACTATAAGTGACACAAAAAAGCAAAGGCTGATACATACATGTCATTTAAGTGCTTCAGACCATTGCGATTCACTGCTTCCTTGTTGTAATAGCTCCAGTTTATGCCAGTAAGAGTGAGACAAATAAGTTATAAAACCACGGGAGAACCATAAACGCCATCGAAAACTGTCAACATAATGTTTGGAAAACATTCTTCGCCGCCGGCTTCGCCATTTTGAAGTTAAATTTTTGAGCCTGCGTTGTGGTCCGTATGGACAACGGACTACCGAATTACCGGATCGACGGACAACTCGTATGGACCGCGGACTACGCATAATATAACGGATAAGTTGGTGTAAAACGCAAACAGGATATAAGATTTGGGTTGGTTAAATTTTACAGTCGATTTTCAACCACTGATTATTTAGAACTGCAGAAAACACTCCATACTTAAGATTTGTGACCAGAAAATTCAATACTAAAGAGCCTGGAAAATATAATGATTCCTTGACAGCTCTAAAATAATTCGGTATTTGTCTTGTGTTTTTCGTTGCTTTTTTGTTTTTGTTTTCAATATTTTGATTTGTGGGTGAAACAAAGTATGAGCCCTTGTGGATCTAGACTAGCTCATAAGGTTGGAGACAGAAGTAAACATTCTCTGCCATTTTAAAGGCTAAGCTCCACGATATATAATACAGAGCCAGGACTGTGAACCACGCATTAGGGGCTATCCCCTGGGGGCTAAAGATAACGGACTATGGACTACAGATTAAAAACTAGCGGATAAAAAAAAAATTATAAACTGGGGAAAATAATATGCTACTGATTGTTATGTAATCGAGAATAGTGGATGTCTGTATTTGTGAAAAATATCTGGAAGAGAGAAACTCTCTAGAAAGAGTTATTGGGGGGGGGGGGGGGGTGGAAGGGGGGTACCAATGCCGTAGTTAACGGAAGTCAGCGCCAACAAAATACTAGTTGAAAATCGGCTTGTGATTAGGCTTCTACATTTTGTATAAATTAATATATATATATGCTTATCCTGATTGTGGCATAAGGCCATGAAAAGCTATCCCGTGTAAGACAAAAAGTGATGGCATCAAGACCCCGTTAAGAGACAAGAACCCTATTTGTAGTGACGTACCCTGTCGGACCGCACGTCTCCGTTGAGGTCAGGTAAGGCATCGGTGGGAAAGTTATACTACAACTATGTTACTACATAATATTTAAAAGCATCAAGTTAGTTATATTTAAAAAGAATTAAAAACCTTTTTGAATCTTATTCTTATCTATACATTATTTACTGCGCATGAGACATGATGGGCGTAAATCAAACCTTTAAGGCATGGAGGTCGATTGCCTTTTGAATGATTACTCTTTACTCGAAACTCATCCAAGTGCAACGAAAAAAAGAAATGAAACGTTTTATGCCATGTAAAAAATGACCCTCTGACGTACACGCATACTTATACCCCCACTGTGGTACAAGGGGGGGTGGAGGGGGGGGGGGGGGGGGGTTGATTGCAACACCTCCCTTGGGTTTTTGCGCTTTTACAATATTTCGGAAATATTTCATCTATTATAGATAGCGTGTGATGTGCTCTACTAAATATTCAAATTTAACGGGAGAATGCGGGAAAATGCAAATAGTTTTGCTAGAGTTGTAAAATATGAAACATTAAACATTTTGCTACTTTTTGTATCAAAAGACAAAGATAAGATAACTGTCATCAAGGAAACATCCGATTTCCCAGACTCTTTGGTATTGAATTTTACCGGTCACAAATCTTTATTTCTAAAGTTCGAAAAAAATCAATGTTTGAAAATCGGCTGTAAAAATTAACCAGTCCATTACAGTGCGGCTACTGTTACCGGGGTCACCCAGACAAAGTTAACCAATCACAAAACAGAACGAGAACAATAGATTCCAACATTTTTTACTTTAGCCAATGAAATGTCGAGTACAGAACAATGAAATTTCAACTTGTTCACTCGTGAAGCTTATGTTGAATAAAGCTTTAGCTAGCGTTGACTTTTGGATTTAAAAATTTGAGTAGTTTCACATGCTACATGAATGAATGTCATGTGTCATGCAAGTGAGCGAGAACTGATCTCAAACTCTATGAAAGTAGTGAACGCGACAGCCGTATGCGAGTTTAGGCAAATTGCGTAGCGGATTTGAATTCTCGGAAAAAATAACAACTCAACCGCCGGCTGTTTGCAAATGTTACAAGGTACACTGCCAGCGTAGCATATATAAGCATTTATTTTCTATTCGTTTGAAAAAGAGCGGCTCCTTCATTTCAATTCTTTTTTTATTGAATTGTTGTCAGAATTTTTTCCGTTGCAGATTTTTTTTGCGGTTTGAGCACTAGATGGGTTTCTTTGATCTCCCAAGGCGGTCGTGACGGTTTTGAAGAAATCATTTTGGCGAAAGTATTACAAGTCTATATTTGTATATGCCAAAAAATAGAAATAATTATTAACCAAACCTCGAACTCTGTTTAAAAAATATTCTAGTCTGTCGGCTGAGTTTTTTTTGTCAGGAATTCATCGCGAGGGAGTTGGATTTACTGTTTTGAATCGTCTTGAAAATTATAATAACTCAACGGGCGAACCGCTGTAATATCGATGGATTTTCGCGGCAGTGAAATATATGTTGAAGAATGCGTCGTTTTTATAAGACGATACTCTTTTTGTGCAGTTTTGAATTTCTCTTTTACTTAATTTTATTTCAGCTTAATCCGACTGCCGGAACCTAACGCGTGGAACTCAAAGCGCATAAAACTTAATTAACCACGACGGCGAACAAGCCGTGTTTTCGTTGTTTTGAAATCCCTAGATCACTTTTTAATTTGCCTGAACTATGACCGTCGCTTTCACTTGTACTTATGCAGTTAAGAATATCTTCTTTCGCTGTCGTCAAGTGTATTTATTTTCCAACCCCGCCGTTGACGCCATAGAGAAAACTTGAATCTGTTACGAGCGAACAAATTATTTTAAATCCACCATCAGCACTTTTATTTGTGTAGACATACAGTACAGCCGTCGCATTCCATATTTTCACACAGTTTGGAGTTTCTGTTTCACTTGAATCGCCGACATTAACCTTCCAAATCGCGCTGTTAAAACAAGTTAAGTTCAAAAGGGATGGAATCGAAGTTAATTGAAAATCCAATGCTGTACAGCCAAAACTCGTATCACACAGTTTGGAGTTTCTCTTTCATTTGAATCGCCGATATTTACCTTTCAAATCGCGCTGTTAAAATAAGTCAAGTTCAAAAGGGATGGAATCAAAGTTAATTGAAAATCCAACGCTGTACAGCCAAAACTTGTATTGATCTGTTTTGATGGCGAACGAACAAGTTGAAATTTCATTGTTCTGTACTCGACATTTCATTGGCTAAAGTAAAAAATGTTGGAATCTATTGTTCTCGTTCTGTTTTGTGATTGGTTAACTTTGTCTAGGTGACCCCGGTAACAGTAGCCGCACTGTAAAGCACGATTAACCAACACAGGATTAGCGTCAATTTTGAATCCAGTTTAATAACTCAACAATTGAAAATTTATCAAAGATTTCTGCCCTTCAGTTTTGACTATAAACAGAGAATTTTAAAAATTAACCAGTCAAAATTTTATATTCTGTATGCGTTTTACAACAAATTATCCGTTTATCCAAATTATCCATATTATGCGTAGTCCGTGGTCCGTCGATCCGGTAATTCGGTAGTCCGTTGTCCATACGGACCACAACGCAGGCTCAAAAATTTAACTTCAAAATGGCGAAGCCGGCGGCGAAGAATGTTTTCCAAACATTATGTTGACAGTTTTCGATGGCGTTTATGGTTCTCCCGTGGTTTTATAACTTATTTGTCTCACTCTTACTGGCATAAACTGGAGCTATTACAACAAGGAAGCAGTGAATATTCTCATAGCAAAGTCAACAGCGATGAACTGCAAGATAAATATCGATGAAGAGCTCAGAGAGCTGAATTGGAAAATTGAACTTTTAAAAAATATACTGGATTGGCCGGATCACAATGGACCCTAACAATGAGTCTGAAGCATTTAAATGACATGTATGTATCAGCCTTTGCTTTTTTGTGTCACTTATATTATTGTGCCTGAAAGTAAAATTCAGAGTTATTGTAGAGAGAAGTGTCCCATTGTTTTCTTTTTGCATTGAAAATGAAGTATCAAAAAGACAGAGAACCCTCATTTACAAACTTCATGAAATGTGCTTCAAAAAGCTTTTCTTGCTCATTCTAGCATTGTTTTAAGCAGAGTGATGCTTAGCGGAACATTTGCTGTCTTTTTCTTGCAATTTCATTAAAATTAAACCACTTTTTTAATTACCGAATTTTGATGAAATCGCCAGAAATCGTTGAGTGAGGTGCAAAAATGCCGTCATACTAAAAAAGCTATTTAGTTGCCCAAAAATTTTATTATATTTTTCGTAAGCATAAAGATACTTCTTACTTCTAGTATTAAAACTATGTTGTTAGCTTGTTGCCCATTGGAGATATTAAGATCTAAAATGACCTAATTTTGGCATCTCGTGAAAATGACCAAACATGCCCTTCACTTACGGTATTGGGAAAGCAACAAATCAAAGCAACCGATTCCAATAACACATTTTGCTACAAGACTGATCAATATAGAATACGATTTAGTAGTTTTTATTCCCAGGCTGCTATTTTTGTTGTCTTACCACTCGACTAAATTTAGCTAATTAATATCCATAAATTTGTGCCAAATGGCCATTTTCGGGGGGGGGGGGGGGGACCCTACAACTCAGAGAGAATAAAAAATTTTGACCTTATATTTTGGTACATGTTACTACTCATGACCCTCAATCTTTGTGCCAAGTTTGAGCGAAATCGGTGATTTGAGTATTATCCCCTCCTGCCTGGTCCTATGGTGGACACTCTCTTAATATATTTAGATAGGCAGAGCCTAACAGCGAAGGACTATGAACAAGCTTAACTAAGGTGAAACTTAACTAAGGTGAAAGGTCGGAAGCACAAGAATTAAGATTGACGACCGGGCTATTTTTCAATTTTAGCAAGTCTCAAAAAACAGTATTACCCGACCGTCCGCACAGTACATTTAGACCGTAGAAACGTTCACAAAAACAACTTTTCTCCGTCTAGAATTACAGGTACGACTACTTTCCGAATAAAATACAGTTTTTGTTTGCCAAAAATTGCCCGAGAAACTGATTTGGAGATCATAATTGCAAAAATACACAAACATATTTGCATAAGGCGATGCGAGTGAAGATAGAACTGAACTACAAAATCAAAGTCTTGTTTTGTTTATAAAATCGCTTTTCAATCTATCTAATGAATGAACAAACACATAAAAATGGACAACACAATCTTCTTTCGAAAAATTTTATTCAAATCTTCATTAGTTTATGTATAAAAGTAAAACACGTACGATTTACAGCGCATCAGGCAAAGCTGTCCTCGATGAAATTCAAGATAACAGCGCGACTTAATTTGAGCACGTTTCATAAACATGTCTCCAAAACACAAAGGAAAAGTCAATCGAAAATTGATATCAACATAAATTCCCATCGAAAAATGTGATTTATTTTACCTTTAAGTCACTGGACTGCTTGGGAATTCATTAAAACTCCGCTTCTTCGGTCCTTTGCTCCTGCATTGATAAAAACGTACGAGGGTTCCTCGAAGCAAGATTTTATCCCCGAAAGCTCTTCTTTTTCCACTAAAGCGGCTTCTGAGTATCCCTTAATTAGTATCCCTGACTTGAGTAGCAAACCGCGAAAAAATGCAGGGAAGTAACGACTTTACTGCTCCGCTAAACACTGCGAAAGATCCAACTTTTTTAATAAAAATTTAAACTGACGACTGTGTAGCCGCGCGTGTGGCGTCATACGCGCATGTTTTGCGACGTCATACGCGCCCGCGAATTTGCCTTGCGTGACCGACTTGACTGCTGACTGACACATGTCACGGAGGCGCGCCCGCGGAACATTCCGCTAGCCATGACCATGAAAAATGACAGACACAGGTTCTGAGTATGGTGCTGCGCAGCCAGGCCTTCGGCCCGGCAAGTGCTCCGCTATTTTTACTCATGCGCGTAGCGGCATGAGTTATAAAATGGGCTCTGTTTTTCTTTTTTTTATTATTATTATTATTTTTTTTGGTGTCACGATTTTGCATGCAAATTTATGCACGCATATTTAAAATTGGCACTTCCGGTTCATAGACTTCCTGTTTAGTGACTTCCGGCGACTCCCACTTCCGGTAAAACAGCGTTACTGAAGTGTCACGACAGCATCTCCTACAACCCTACCTACATTACTAATGTTCACGTTAGGTATATATAAGACGTAGAACAATCAGTGGCTTCATTGTGGTACAGCCTTCATTTACAAAACATTCAATAGTAGAGAACGCAGTTTGCAGGAACGATGACTGAATGAAAGGAGTAAATCTTCTTCATATCGGACATCTTCTTATCATGTTTAAAATATATCATAAAATTTTCGTACGCATGCGCATGAGTGTAGGCTGCTTGCAGCCTCTTGTTATTATTATTTTTATTTTTTGTGTCACGATTTTGCATGCAAATGTATGCATGCATATTTTAAATTGTGCACTTCCGGTTCATGTCTTCGCCATTTACACTTCCTGTTTAGTGACTTCCGGATACTGTCACTTCCGGTAAAAGAGCGTTACTTACGTGTCACGACAGCATCTCCTACAACCCTACATACGTTACCATGTTCACGTTTGGTATATATAAGACTTAGAAGAATCACTGGCTTCATTGTGGTACAGCCTTCATTTCCAAAACTTTCAATAGTAAACAACGTGGTTTGCAGGAACGATGACTGAATGAAAGGAGTAACTTATCTCCAGGTCGGACATCTTCTTATCATGTTTAAAATATATCATAAAATTTTCTTACGCATGCGCATGAGTAAAGGCTGCTTGGAGCCTCTTGTTTAAAAAAAAAAAAAATATATATATATATATATATATATATATATATATATATATATATATATACATAATTGTATGTTACGCTCACTGCTCGCAGTTTGAGCACTCTCGTGACTCCACAATGCAATCCAATAATGTGTAACCGTATATATATATATATATATATATATATATATATATATATATATATATATATATATATATATATATATATATATCTCGAACCGTGTCAGTGTGAAAACGTAAGCTTACGGCAATATTGCGTTACGCGTTACGCGTTAGCATTTCTTCTTCTCGGGTTGGCTCTTAGGAGCCTTTGATTAGATATAATTTCAAGCTTATGTAATCAATTCACTCGGGAATCAATGCTGCAATGAGTTAAAGACGCCACGAGTTCAAGCTGTGTACAGCTTCTTGTTAGAAGTGTTTTCAAAAGCTAATTATAAGTAACATACGAAGACAAGTCAGAGACGAAATTAAAGGGCAAAAATACTTTGGAAAAATCTCCACTGATTAATTATAAACGTACGGGAATCAAAATTAATTCTAACCTTTGGTTAGCTTAATCGCGCTTTGAACAAGCCGTCCCTGAATTAATACTGTCACTTCTGTTCTTAAAATTCTTAAGAATCATTCCTTTCTGGTCTTGATTTCGTCTGGTACTCCGATTCACTGTTATTTTCAGCAGCGTCCCAGAGTGTGACGCGCATAGAAAAGAACTGTTTTTTTTTTTAATTTTTAACTTCAGATTTACTCAGGATCGGAACTAATGAAAATATCGAAAATGCCTCAGAGTGATATAGACCAGTTTGATTGATGTTCGTGCTAACACGTAGGCTGGTAATTCAGTGAAGCAAACACCGTAAGTTTTGCGTTTGAAGGCTTGCGCGCACTTACCTAAACATTGCTCTTTTCGGAACGTACAATTTATTAGCTTTACGGTGATGGGTAGTTTTCTGGGATTTCTTTGAAAACTGTGCGTCTACGAAAGATTCCCAGAAGACACCCTAAAGGGTTGACAGCAACTTTAATAGCCATTGTAGTAAGAACATAATTTTCACGATCGTTCCGACATCAGTTTAGGTCTGGACGAAGAGAAAAATACTAAATAAATATGCAAAAGTCACGACTTCATCGTTTCGTTGCTTTGGAAACACCGATGTTAATCAAACCTTCGTTTTCGGAATTATCGGTGTAAAGCAATCGAGAATCTAATGCTGCGTTTACTTCACAACCGAAAGATGTTTAGAGTGAACATATTTCAGCGAATCACGTTTCCGTAAACATGTTTGCAATTTCATTGTTCACGTTAGTTGTTAATTTAAAAACACGTTTCACACCTGTTTCGTAAAACATCATAAATTATAGAAACCAGGCATAAGCTCGCATGAAGTCTAGAGCTATCACTTGCTGTTGTATGATTTTATGGTTTAAGGTGGCTCGACTGGGTTTGTTGGCGACACAACTTCCAAACATTTAACGGCTGAAACTTCACTGTCTGAGCTCGGTCAGGCAAGCTGCTTCACACTGACATATACTACAAATGAAATGAACTTTCCAAAAAAGTAGATTTGATTGGCATCGGTGTTACCATAACAACGATCTGATGACGTCATGGTTTTTGCATGTTAGTAATTTTCTCAACATCTAGACCTAAACTATTAAAACGACTATATGTCGCTTATTCTTGGTTTTCACTTACGTCATATCAAAATTCAGAAGCATTGAACAATATATTTCGATTCCAAAATGTTTGGCCAAATTTTGAAGCGCAAAAGCATTTCGTTCAAGGGTTATAGGCGAATGAGTATTAGACATTTGTATGGAGCGGCCATCTTGGTGTCCCACTTAGGGACACCAACATGGCGGCCAGAAATTCAAAGTCTTAATTACACGAAAAATCTCATCACAAAAATATTGTATTCACTTTAAGTGCCATTTAATCGGCATTTTGCCTTCACTACACAACCGAACACACTCAAACGTTGAGGCATGGGCGCGTTGGTCAGCCAGGCCCACGATACATTTTATTATTGACAAAGGACTATCGTATTACAATATTACTATAATATACTATACTATAATATTACAATAACTCTAGGTTGGCCGGCCAGGCCCACGATACATTTTGTTATTGACGAAGAACTATAATATAACGATAACTCTAACCGCACCAGAGCCGGACACGTAAACCCCAAAAAACCAACTGTTGGAAAAAATAGGGACCGTGTACCCCCGACCTATGCAGTGGTGCTACCTTTGGGGTTTTAAGGTGTTTTTAACTAAGAAACAAACGACTAAAATGCGGCTAAAACTGCCGATAACAAATCTTAAGGTATTACAATAAACAACTTAGACGAAAGTTAACTTGTTTGAACAGTACTAGAGGCGGCGAGGCTGACCGTAGAATGACACAAATCTATCAACGAACACTTTTCAAACTCACGAACCGTGAGCCCCTGCGCACTACACTAGAACCCAGTTCTCTGCTCCGTGTCGGCAAAATATTAATTTATGTTAATACCGATTATCACAAATTACATTTATAAACATCTATAATGCAAAAATAACTTTCAACTGGTTCAGTTTTGTTTATTTTCACGGCTTATCTGAAATAGCGTGACGAATTGCGTGACACATTTAAAATCTTTATAAATTGGAAGCAAAACATCTTTAAAACCTGAAACTTTTTGTAAAAGATTATAACACCGGTACCCACATACCATGTTAGAAACAGTATTGTAGGACGTATACTTTAGATTTTTGAATTTTTATGACGTCATGTGAAAACCAAGAATAGTCTAGATGCAAGTCTTCAAGAGTGCAAAGTTTGGACAAATTCTGAGGGCGTTTTCAAAGAAAATTGGGTTGAATATTTTCCATCAAAAATTGAAAAATTCGCATTACTTTCTGTAAATTCATCGATGCCAGCGTTTTCCTGACAAATGGAAACAATATTTTCACCATGACTTATTCATGTCTCATAAAACTACATTCCTTGAAGGTTTCATCCTGTTTGCTTTACTAGATTTCAGTTGATGTGATCAAAAGCAAAGTCTTAAATATGCTCATTCTACTCACAGAAGTAAAACGTTTGTTAGGGAAGCGTTTACTTAAAAACTAGTTGACGAAATTGTTTTAAAATCTTTTGATTTAAAGTTTATCATGTAATGCACTCTCTCTGTAATTATCAAATGCATTGAATCATTTTAAGGACGTTCGCGCGAAAATCTTCTAACATTGATTTTTTTTCTAAAACTTACGCTACAGCTTGGTAATGAGTTACTCGTGTCAGAATTGCCAAAAAAAAAAAAAATGGGGGGGGGGGGGGGTCACCGAGTTCGTTTCGGAGATAAGATATCTGAAAGGTCACCTTAATTTGAAAAAAATCGGTGTTCCTTTCTCGATATGGCCCCGATGTCTGTCAGTCTAAAAATATTGCAAATGAATCTCTAGTATGGAACTTTCCATGCCAAATTTTATACGAGTGGGTCTATTCAGCAAATTAAATCAACTGGTGACGTCCGTTAAAGTAAAACTTATTTTTAAACGACAGCTTTTGCGAACCATGACAGCCGCAAGTTGGCTGGACTCGATGTTTCGTGGGTAGAAAAATTGGAAAATTTTTAACTTCCTACATTGATATTTTGTTCATTTTTTCACAATCTGTCGAGAAGACGAATGCAAAAGTCCCCTATACTTTTAATTTTATTTCGCGCCCTCAAAATGATTCAATGCACTTGAAATTTACAGAGATAGTGCATTACATGTTAAACTTAATGTTACAGTGTACCTTCGGGGGTGTCTCCAGTATAACAGCTCTAGCGTCTTAAGATTACACTTAATATACTTAAACCCCGATATCAAATTAAAGCTTATAGAGCTGGCTATCTAAATATGGAAACCATTTGGTAATAAAATGAATTGTCGAATTTTTTACGACGTCTAAATTCGAACGTCCGAATCAGCTTTAAAACGCTATAACTCAAAGCGATTATTATATTTTGCTAATTTGATTTGTTCTCGGATTTCCGGACACGAAGCGCTAAAAACACGTGTCGGCGATTTTCCATATTCAATTGCAGTGAAAAGTTACAGAATATTTTCGAAAAGGGGAGAAAAAAAATTGGAATGATCGCACGGAAATGGCTCTTGACGAAAACGTTTTCGGAATTAAGAAATTCGCCGACACCTTTTTGTTGATTATATGTTAGCCTAGCTAAATTTAAGGAAAATCGAACAAATTCCCTTTGAG